>BGNK01000980.1:86110-182303 GCA_003297005.1 Symbiodinium sp. clade A Y106 | reverse complement strand
GCTAGTTTAGCTCACGGCTGTTTCGTGGACTGTGGCCGCAAAACAGCTTCCAGAGTGGGAAAGTACTAAGGTTGACCCAACAGAACCCACACATTATACCTAAAGGTCCGTGCCACATACCACTGTAGGTGGCAAGTTCAGGAGCATGCTCTTCTGGATGCAAGTCAATCCAGGCTGTAGAGCCAAAAGACCTGCTTTTTTTGCGTAGTCAGGCTACTTCCGATTCGATACTTATGGAAAGATGCTTTCAATCTCCAAGTAACACTCTAACACTTAGAGGAAGAACGCTTGGCATCTCTGAAGTCGAGACGTGAGCTTAAAGAGAGCGCAAAAACGGCCGAGATCAAAAAAAGACGAAGCAGCTGACTAATGCTAGTTGTTGTCTTCCGATGAACTTTTACAGCTCATATCGCTGAAAGTCCAAGAAAGCGAAGGCGACGGCAAGGAGGAAAGCGTCCGGACGCACACGTTCGCCTCTCTCCAAACAATTCTTGGCATCTGGGATCTATCGGTCAGAACACGGCGCCTCGCAAGAGCCCAGTGAGTATGACAGGGACTCCAGAGTCATAGTCGAACCTGCCAAGTGCGATGTTGGACATCGACATGCGAACGCGGAAAGCTGCAGGGGGTGGTGATGTGGGTGGCTGGCCTCTCCCATGGTGTGGCTGCCATTGCAAGGGCCCAAGATGCCGCGGAGGTTTAAGGATATGTGATAATATGTTTGCACTGCCAGGTCAGGTCAGTGTGCATCATAGCTCTGACAAAGGTGACAGAGATGCAATGCAACCAGAAGTCATTCTCTGTCGCAGCCTTGGGCAGTACTGGAGACTCCAAGAGCCGTGAACCAGTGGCTTCGCCGTGTGTGCAGCCGGATGCAGGTGCAGATTGCGGCCCTGAGAGCCCTCACGGCTATTTACAGCCAGCAAATCGACCAAGAGGTGCGGAATGACAGGCTGTAGATCACCGATGCAAACAGCATGCCGCAAGGCGCAAGATGCCAACATGGTCGCCAGAACGGCCTGCATGCGAGTGGCCCGGGACTCGGTGATGCCACGGAGCTGGGGCTTGCGATCTGTAGGCTCAGATAGCAGTAGTAGTAGTAGTAGTAGCAGCAGTAGCAGCAGTAGCAGCAGCAGCAGCAGGGTTGTCGTGGTGGTGGCGGTGGTGGCAATCGTGGTAATCGTGGTGGTGGTGGTGGTGGTGGCGGCGGCGGCGGCGTTCGTGGTGGTGGTTGTCTTGGCTCTGGCAGTGGCAGTGCCTGTGAGACCAGCAGCAGTCGTCAGCATCATCATCCTCGTCATCCTAGTAGCAGTCGTAGTCGTTGTGCGATGTAGTAGTGGTAGCGCGAGTGGTGCTAATGGTAGTAGCAACTGTCGTTGTAGCAGTAGTAGCCGTAGCAGTAGTGGTGGCGGTGGCGATGGTGGTGGTTGTAGGTTGTAGGGTCTGTTGAGATTAGCATGATTGTTGCTCTTGTGGTCATAAGAGAAGTAGCGGTAGTAAGTAGTGTAGACAAAAGGGTGGAAGAGTCGGGAAATTGGGGGTACGACAGTGCCGCCTCTCCTCGGTCCCGGATGCGATGTGTAGTCTGACTGCCCTGCGAGTCTGGGTCTAACGCACTGCCGGAGACTTTTGCCGCTACCGCTGCAGATCAAGTCAGAGTCAGCCTGCACTGTGACAACAAGACAAATGTGCTAAGGACGGTAAATATAACGGCATAGCGTTCTTTTGGGTTCGAGGATTTCAATGCCTTGCGGCGCTCACAGGTCCTGACCGCCATGTCCGCTTTTCCCGAAAACGTAGCGCTGACCTCGGTGCCTTTCTGTGGGCAGATCGAATTCGATTATTTGACAAGAGGCTTTTTCAATCCATTACCGACTTGCCAGATCTGTCATCGTCAGCGTGAGAGACTACACGGAGTGACTAAGTCCACCTACAGCATTCCTTCACGCAGTGTTTTGCGAGCCTTGGACTCAGCCAAGATCGTTTGGACGAGTGCGTGCGGTGCCTTGAGCGCCGTGGCGCAGTCCAGGGCTCATGATTATGTGGGGGAGGATTTGATTCCAAGCTGCTCTGATAATGGGTGTGGGCATTCTCGTCATGTCAAGGCATGGCATTGACACCACAGTGACGGAGGAGACGCACCCGACTTGCATCCACAACATCCCTGTCCAGTCTCACAATGCTACAGTAGCAATTCCGAACGTCTCTGCTCTGCCCACGCGAGTCTAAACGCTGAATGCGATCTATGCTTGGGCCGATCTTTCTCGAGCTTCGCTCGAAGGAAAGGAATTAAGCCAGGCTTTTCGTTGCTGAGCAGCTTTGGAGTTGCGAGGAGCACCTCTTCAGTTGCCTGCAGGCTGCAACTAAGGCCTGGAGTCTGGAGCATGTGCCGAACTTGCCTGTCAGCTTGCACGATTTACCTGGAAGTCGCTATTATGGAGAGTCGACAGAGGCTTTACGACAGAGCGTCGGAGCTAATTATCGAGGGCAATGGGCGGCATGACACGAAACTCCACGAGGGCTCCGAGAGATGTCTTCGAGTCCAGAATTGGCATGGGGAATTTCAGGCCCTGACGCTTGCCAAGAGCCAAGAGAATGGTTGGAATCAGCAGGCCCAGTTTTTGCGGTTCTTCAGTGCATCCATGTGAATCCCATAAACGAGATGGGAAGTCTGGAGGCCTCCTACTTGAGAGAGGAGGCCGTGAAATTGCTGGCTGCAGCTTTGCCCCAAGACTCCTTCAGAGGGTTCTTAGCGGCCCAGCTACGGATGCTTCTTGCTCACGCCTGGGCAGTTCAAGGTTTGCTGCGCTGCACCCAACGTCGGCTGCTGGCTCCGGCAAAATTCGGAGACGATGGAGGTGGCCACGCTGCTGTCCTGAGTCGGCTCCCTGACTGCATATGCTTTTCAATGCAAGGCGCAGTTGGGCGAGACCATGGAGATTGCCGTGTCGATCGTTGCAAAGGCAATCAGTAATCCCCAAGCCACGATGAGTCTCATAGGGTTGGCTACAGGACAAGGAACAGCGATTCACAGAGGAGGCGGGAGGGAATAATGCTGGGCGCTTTTCGGATGGTTGTTCGCAACTCAACTCCACACAGGCACTCAGGAACAATCTGATGGCCTTGGTGTACGTTGTGGGTCCAGAAGCAGCAATTGTGAAATCACTGCGCCAGTGGGGCCTGTTACCCAGCTCTTCGGATGGCCTCGGACTTATTGACCCTGCAGTTGTGTAGTCGAATCTTCCAGGTGCACGAGCAAATGTTGTTGGCGCATGTTCGGATGTGGTGCACCTGGCCAGTTTGGCATGGGTTTCGTTGGCACGTTTGCAGTGAGACTGGGCAGGTGGCTGAAACGATGCGCCGGCAGCATGCCTCCATTTGCGAGGAGCACGGCCCCACACTCATCTCTCCTCGTTCAGTGCATGCGGAGAGGGAGATGGTCAATGGGATAGAGTATTCTGGAAAGGACGCAGAAAAAAAGAGAGGGTCAGATTTACGTTGCTAGGGAAGCCGACTAGTGTCGTTACCGGAGCCTTCGTAGTAGTGAGAACGAATTCCTGCACTTCACGCAGCACATGGACCTCACAGCCGCTCTAACAGCCGGCCCTGCACCGGGGGGTGGGGGGAGGGGACTCGCCGTCGCCCCAGCCCTGGCAAAAAAAAGAGAGCGAATGCCAGAGAAATAACAACTGTAAAACTGAGCCCTAAGCCCTAAAGGGCTCAAGGTTGCTTACAACTAGCAACTGGGCAGTAGAGAAGCTCCAAAGATTTGTCTCGACATCAATATTCGTTCTGTCTGTTCGTTTAGTTGGTCTATGTTTCCCTTGCTGCATGTATCTATGTATGCATGCATGCAGGCATGCCTAAACCGAGCGGAGCACAGTTGTCGAGACCCGACTCGATTCCATCCAGGAGCTGAGTCGAGGCCATGTGCGAGCGGAATTGGAGAATGCGGCAAAGGCATGCCCAGCACGTCGCTCTTCCACGACGTGTCGGTGTCTCTGAGCTGTCGTGGGAAGCCTACGAGTGCTTTGTCAGGCGCATGTAGTGGACATCGACTTGCAACGGCGTCACGAGCTTGTTGTTTTCCTTGCCACGGGCAGTCTGCTTTCTCCAACTTTTCGCTAGAGCAAGGTCTTTCTTTGAAAGGTCTTTCTTTGATGTAACCGTGGAGCATGTCAGCACCCAGGTGTGCAGCTCGCTCTCGGCTTTCTGGGCCCAGGTCCGAACGACCCGCGAGCACGTCAAATCTGAAAAATCCATGCTCCTTCGAAAGATCCGTGCTGTGACACCTGCGAGAAACACAGAAATCTTCTATATCTTCTCATCCAGTCTGAAACTGCGGCTCAAGGGCAAACTGCAGTACTGACAGGATTGAAGTCATGGGGAGCTTCGTGGGCGGACAGAAGGCGTTGGTTCCCACAGGTCGCCTCCAGGCAGTCTCGGCTTTAAGGCGGGTCGTTTAATTCGGGTACATATGCACAGCCTTGCTGCGTGATGCGCAGCCATGGCAGTTCAACTGCTGGTTTGAGGTGGAAGCTGATTTTTTCTTCGAAGTTGCATGACCCTCCAAAGCTTGCACTAGGCCCATGAAGACAGGCGGGTCGAGGAGTCTGCGCGCCAGGCTTAGCGGCTTAGTCGGCGCCGACTTGCGAGGATTTGCGTTTTCTGTCGCAGATGACTCTTGGCCGAGGTAGCCGGAATGTCAGGAATTCGCTTGAGCCTTCGGTGTCCCCGGGTGGTATGTACGCATTGAAGATCCTACAATCATCTGAGGGCACGACAAGTCAGCGCAGCTTTGCGTGCTGCTTGCTGACACAATTGTGGGAGCCCTGCGGCCGGCATGAAATTGTGGCTCGCACCTATCGCCAAAGCGAGGTTTTTCCCGAGGGAAATCCGCCTGGCGGGGAAGATGGCATGGGCCTTAGCCGCCTTAGCCACATCCTCTTAAACTCCTGTATTTGTAGAGAGGCAAAAATGCTTCAGAGCAGGTATGGTCTGTCATTGGTATGTGACCATGCCCGATGGCAAGACTACACACTTGCCGTCGGAAATCTTCTTGGCAGCAAAGAGTCAGAGCCCCGTCATTACCCCCAACAGCCCAACAGGCATGCCGTTTGTTGATCGCGACAGGGGGTGTGAAGGCGCAGCTGGATTGGTGTGTCCGCCTGGCCTGGTTTCAGGAAATCCCTTGTCTCCCTGCCCTTGCAGTGCATGGGAATTGGGTGGCAGGCTTTTCTGGTGATCGATACGGGTGCCGATGCAGATCTCCGCCAGGAGCCCAGCTGAGGCATCGCTCCGAACCGAAGCTTCGCTGAGGGGAAAGATGTCTGCGAACCAGGCCTTACGATTGCGGATTTGGCAGGCACTCACCTTGGTACCGGCCTCTTCTGCTGCTCCAGCGGAGAAAATGGCGTCAATAAGACACTCTCAGGCGCATACTTTGGCAACATCAAGCAGCTGGCAAAATCTGACCAGCGGCCTGACGTTGACCCAAGTGAGATCCTATATCCAAATTTCAAGCAACGCTTGCGTCTTCCAAGGTTCGATATCCGACAGCCCGGGACCTGGGACTTCATTGGGTCGAAGCTTCATCTGCGTAGTTTTTTAAGGCTGACCTTGCAGAATGTGAAAGGAGATCCGGCCTTAAAGGCTTTGAAAGGATCCTCAGCTCCAGGACTCCTACTGGTAGTGACTGGTATTGAGGCCGTGGCTACCATCACGATTCGTGCGGCTGCACAAATGAGGCCCGACTGCCCAAGAGAGGTGTTGGGCAGCTTTGGCTTGTCTCAGGTGGACGAAAGCAGCCGCGGCGCAACGGGAGTGGCCAACCCTGACTTGCGTGTTGTTGTTAGTGGAGTACGCGTGGCAAGTCCTGAGTCCTGCCGGAAGCCGTGAAAGTGCCTCCACGAAGAGTGAGCCATTGGGTCAAGCAGTTGTCAGCTCATTGCAAGTCGCCAGAGGAGTCATGCTGGCACCCGATCTTTAGTTGCGCACACAGCAGTTTGACAAGAGACTACAAGGTCAATCTAGTGCGGCCGCAACATGCTGGATGGTTTATGCCATGCTTGATTGTCTGAGAGGCTGCTTCTCTTGGAGCCTCCCCAAGCACACTTCGATCATGGATGCGACGGAGCATGTGGAGCATAAGGCCGCTGAGACCAGAGCCAGAGCGCCGGTCGTCTGTGCCAACGGCAAGGCCTCCGTGGTTTTTCCATTGAGCGTGTCAGCTGCGCCCGCTTTGGCGTTACTGGAGGCAGCCAGCCGGGTTTCAGCGCGGTCTGTGCAAATACAAGGATACACCACTCCTCTCACTGCAGAGGCAGGTGCCTGCTCGGTTCGCATGGTCTTGGATTCGTCAGTGGAGATGGAACAGGGCAACTATGCGGTCGCGCTGAGGGCCCCTGGTTTTTCGGGTTGGCTCCCTGGGCTGGGCAATACTCGGAAGCTCAAAAGTGGCGGAATGGGCATGGAGGTGGTGGTTCTGGGCCGGGCAGACTCCCATTTTGCCGCTGTCACCTACTTGGCAGAAGAGACCCTGGCCTCCCTCCTGCCGGAAGGACTTGAGTCTGAGGGAGCAGAAATACGCGTTTTGCAGCCACGGCTCATGAAGCAATTGGCCGACTGCCCTGGCCAGTGGCTCCGAGATCGTTTGCTGAAGCTCGCGAACTGCGTGGAGGAAAGCTACGAGTCGCAAAGCTCAGGCCAAGAAGAGGCGATCTCTGCTCAAGCTCGGCTACAGCAGATGCTGCAATCGGCCGGGCTGAGTTTTGTACGAGTTGCTGAAGAGAAAGTTTCCCATGCAGACAAAGGACAGAGGATTAGTGCTGCAGAGCTGGGGTATTGGCAGGAGGAAGCAGACATAGGGCATCGCTGTGCCGGCAGCATGGATGGCCGCTTTGCTGAGACCAGTCCACGCAGACTCTGTTTTGTTTCTCTTGGATTTTACTTTGCGAGTCTTTCGTACTCAGGTTCTCAGCGCCGCGACGTTCCAGACGACATTATTGCTTCTATGCTCTGAACATGAGAGATGTTTCTCCCGGCGAGCACGTACCCAAGATGAGAAGCTCTTGGGCGAGAACGACATCTGGAGGGACAAAGCACATGCTGGCGGCGGACGGCAGGCAGGTGGATGCCTAGACTCTTCAAGTCGCAATGCGTGAGAGCCGCAGCCCGTGACGACTTTTGCCCATTTTTCGTGCAGCCGACAGCACGCACAAAGTATGCTTCGACCATGCCAGCATGCATCCAAAATGCTCTTGGATTCTTGGATGGTTTCCTGATGCACACGGCTGAAAGTCACCGGTAATTATGGACCCTCAAAAACTCGGTCCTCAAACTTCTGAGGCCTGGATCTTGCGAGTTCCTTGCGCCAGCAAAAGATGCTCAGTCAGCCCACATCTGGCAGCGCCTTGGAAGCACTTTGCCAGGGCAAACAGCTTGCTTTTCTTTGAGGACAAGGCGCTTTTTCACTCAAGCTGAGGTTCCTCTTTCCGGCCACAAGCTCAGCAGTGGCTTCCTGGCCGTGTAGCGCGTCCATCGCGCGGAACTGAGAACCGGGCGATCCCAACTCCAGCCGGAGCTAGGACAGAGCTCAAGCCCGAAGCTCAGACTGGATTCATTTAAAATCATGCGCCCCTGCACTTCGGCTTCTGCAATCGGGCACAACAGAAATTCTGTCAAACATGGGAGGGCTGACATTCTGCCAATTGCGTTCTCTGCGCCGCAGTGCTTCAATGGTGTCGGACTGTCCAGGACAATCAAAGAGGAGCCAGAGGCAGAGGCATTTCGATGAAAAGCACGCGCAGCATTTTCATATTTAGGATTTTCAAAGATGTTGGTCCTCAGCGGGTCGCTGAATCTGCTTGAGCAGAGATCTCCTCGTCTTTCGAGAGGCCTCCGCTCCCTCCGCGAACAAGGCGGAGGCAGATTGGGGTTTAGGCTTAGGCTTCTGATTGGCAGCTCGCATGCGACCTGGCAGCCCGCAGGAGGACAAGGCATCGGACGCAGAGGGCGAGGAGGAGGAGGAAGAGGAGGAAGAAGAGGAAGAAGAAGAAGAAGACCAGGAAGCAGATGAGCAGGCGGACCCACTGCGGTTTGGCAGTTGAACAAACGGCTTCACGGTTGTTGATGCAGGTGCACAAGCCCGATGCGACAAAAACTGGGCAGATGGCAGAACCCGAAGAAGAAGCAGCGGAGAAGCAGCTTGCAGCGAAGGAGGAGGGCAACGCGGAGACTGATCGTGAAGCTGAGGCGAGGGAACGCGAGGCCCAGGAGCAAGAGGCAAAGCAGCGTGAAGCACAAGAGCGCGAGCAGCGCGAAATCAAGGAGCGTGAAGCCCAAGAGAGAGAACTGCGAGAGTTGCGAGAACGTGAGGCACGAGAGCGAGCAGAACAGGCAGAGCAGTCCTCGGAACAGAAAGCTCGAGCTCAGCAAGAGTCCCAAGAGGCCAAGGCGAGAGAAACCGAAGGACATAGGCAGCATGAGCTGGAGAAGCGTCGCACAGTCGGTCGAGCTTCCAAAGTCGAGGCCGACAGAGTCGACCGAAGGTGAGAAGTGCGGCGCGACCGGGACCGTTTGCAACACCTGCCCAGGAGAAGACCGAGGCGCAGGCGCTTTCCAGCACTTCAAGGCCGGAGCACAAGAATCACCAAGCGCAGCAACTGCTCTTTGCCGCTTTGCTTCGCTTCGCGCCGAGCACCAGGCGGCCGTCTCGGCCTTCGGTGGAAGCAGAGGCGGCCCTCTAGGACTCTAGGGCCATCTCTGGAGCCAAACTCCTTCCGGCCCCTTGTGCGAAGGCTCCTTCCAGGAACAGGGAACAGCGAGCGTCCAGTGCACCCGGAACGAGCAAGGCAAGAGACACCGAAGAGGCCTTAACGTTGGCCGTGATCGTGTCCCAGGCTCAGCCGCGGTCCCGTGCTGCCTCCGGGGTCAGCCAGCGATCCAGCATAGCCGGTCCAGCCATACGGCAGGAGCGCTGGATGAAGTGTTCCGATCAGCGCGTGAGTGCGATGTAGAAAACCTTGATGCCAGGATCCTGCAGCACTCGGCGGAGTCAGCGCCATGCGGTCGGTGGATGTTCTCCCCTTGATCGAATCATCGCTCCTTTTCTACTCAGTTTTCTGACTTCTTGCCCCCAAGGCCGCAAAGAGCAGGCGGAGCACGTTTCGCCTTGGGGCGCAGGCCTGTCGATCGGTCGTTTTCCTTGTCCTAGGTCCGTGTTGCAGGTGAGTAGGGCTATCAGGGCGGCCACCGAGCCGATGATCACAATGTGAAGCGTGGAATTGGGAGGTTGACCATAGTTTCGGATTCGAGGTCTTGGAACTCACACAAGTAGTTGCCAGAAGCAAGAGGACATTGCTTGAAGAAGCACGCCCACGTTGCAAAGATGCATGGCATGCTGTGGTAAAATGCATCGGGCTTCATGGTTCAAGCATGGATGCTTTGGTCACGGATGGTATCACCAGGGGTGGGCTGGGCTTGTCGCTCTGGTGAACGGGTGGACTGGACATTGCCAGGGGGCCCGGCCCGGCATAGAAATCAGATGCTCGTTGTATTTGGTCGCCCTCCACTTTCTTGTTGTTTTCTCCGCACATCATCTATACACAGCAGGGGATGTTGACTCATCCCCAGGACTTGCAAGTGTTCAAGTGCTTCTTCAGGCATCGCCCGTCTCGCCGTACGTCATCAGGGCACCCTGGCTCAGACCCGCAGATGATCGCTGACGTCACATCACGCATGCTACGTATAGCTGGGCGAAGAGAACTCTTGTTTGCAAAAGTGAGGCCCAGCCACGAGAGAAAGCGCAAGACGAGCAAAAGTGGCTCGAGGACTTCCGAAGAGAAGCGGTCAAGACGTGCCACAGCAGCCTGCGGCCACGGGCCGGCAGAGATGTTTTGCCGGAGGATGCCAGCAAACCTCGCAAGCTTTTGATTCTGACAAAGTCTCAAACGTCCTCTTTGCAGGGCAGGGGGCACACTCGGCAACGTTGCGATATTGGGCCCTTTAGTGGAGCACTGCTGGGTCTCCGAGGCTGCAGAAGTATCGACATCCTATATATATATATATATTATAATATATATATATATATATATATATATATTGGGGTGCAAGTTGGAGGGGGACGGGTTCCAGAAGCTCAACTAACCCAGAGATCACAGATCACGTATGGGGGCCTTTGTCATGTTCCGTCCTTACAACGAACCAGAAGAAGGGAGCGCAACAGTTTCGGAACAAACACTGTCATTGCTTTCTGTCGTGTCCCCGCACAGCCTCAGTGATCCCTCTGCGGGTCGTCTTCAGGACTCGGAGAGTGAGGAGTTGCAGTTCTCCCCGCGGGACAGCAGCAGCTTGCCATGCAGCTCTGTGAAAGTTCTTTCTAAACTTACAGATGCACGAAGTAGGCTCTCAAGCTGCATTCAGCGGCTGCATGCATCGCCTGGTGGTTTGCTTCGATCTCTTCGGCTTCCAAATTTGACTCCCCCAGGTGCTTCTGCTCACGAGCACGAGGAGGTCGTCCCCACCCGACGAGCACTCCCCTCAGCAATTCGACAGCCCCGTGTGCCGAGCCACGACGACTTCGTACTCGCAGCATGGAATGGAGCGCATCCTTTCTCGACTCACTTGGGGGCTTCCTCACTCCCTTGCAATGCGACGGAGAGGCAGCTCAGGACTCAAGAAGTCAAACACACGAGGAATGCAGAGCTTGCACATCTTGCACATCTGCGGAGCGGATGCTCATTGCTTCGCTGGTTCCTCGTTTGTCCTTGGCCTTTTCCTCCGTTTTGGGGCTCGTGATCCGGGCTTGCCATCGTAGATGTCGACACCATTCTGTTTCGTCGTCGTCCAGGCACATCTTGTCTTGTGTGCAGTTGCAAAGTACACGAGAAACAGTTGACAGCGTTCGTCTGCAAGCAGCTATACATAATTAGAGCAAGCAGACACGTAAGTTTCACACAGCTGCAACCTACCTCTTTGGGAATTATAAGCCGGAGATGTTGAGCAGTATTAGTAGGGTTAGCAGAGATATGCTATCAATAGAGGCTTCAGCTTGTCTTGCCGAGGAAGCCGGTGAGGTGGAAGGTCACATCCCAGTCCAACACCCTGGGCAGCGGCCCCAGACGTACCGAGGCCAGGTCGCCTTTCGGGCACAGAAACGGCCGCCCCGGAGGCCCAAAGCAGGCCTGCGGGAACGATCCGACTCCAGGAGGTTCCACTTTGGGCCACGGCAGTCAAGATCAAGATGCCCCTTTCGGCAATAAGTGCTTTCCAGGACACCGTCAGGGATCACGGCCTCAAGATGGCATACAGAGGCGCAGGAGAGGCAGAGCGTCCTCAGTGTTGGGTCCGGTCGCGAGGCGTTGCTGAGAGATTCGCAGGAGCTTGGAGCCTTGAGACGGTCCTTCCTCCGGTCGGCGAGCGCGAGCGCGCCGAGAGCAAGGCCAGCTAGCGCCCACTACACTATACTACACTGTCACTACACTTCTGAGTCAAACGACTTTGAAGTTTCCTCTGTTGCAGGCAGTGCTTCTCCACTTGGTGTAAGGAGTAGCGCAGTCCTTTCCAGCCTCATGTCCGACCTCCTCAGGCCTTGCCAGGAGGCCTTGGAGCAGAACGTAGGCAGGGCATCTTAGTTGCCTTTTCTATTATAAGAGAGACTTCGCACACGTGGGCGGAGCGGAGGAGAAGCTGAACACCGGATGCAGCCTGAGCTTTTCTTTTCGCCAAACTTGGCAATTCGTTGCAGTGGGGAACGGCTTCAGGCTGGATCTGCGATTCTGCGATCCCATCCGGGGTCAACACCTCAGTCGCCCCGTTACGTTCGTGTCTGAACGCCTGCCAACTCAACTGCATCACGCTGAGGTAACTTGGGCAAGCCTCAAAGCAGACAGAGAGGCAGTGAGCCATCTCAACAGGACCAGATTCAGCAGCTGCAGCAGCAGTTGCATCGGCAGCAGCTTCAAATTCAGGAGCAGCAGCAGCAACTGCAAGCGCAGCTCCGTGCTCGAACACATCAAACGCCACTTCACACTCCACCCGGACGCCGACAGACGGTGCAAAACAGCATCAAGGCTTCGACGGATCCGCGGCGACCTTTGCCAACACGAGGCGCCTGCAGGGAACAAGTCATCAGAAAGACTCCGCTACCCAGTATTTGGGGAGAGTCAGCGAAGCGATGCCTGTGATCGCAGGTTACGCGCCAAGCCGCTTAACTAACTCTGTGGCCCCGCCCCGAGTGATGGGCTGGCGCCGCAAGATAGGGGAGGGCGCCTTCTCAGGGGTCCCAGTCCCCGATTTGAGCTGAAACAATGACTCCCTTCGTGATCTGCGCCTGTGCAAGGGTAAATAGTTTGTGGGGAGGCTCTTGGGCCACCGTAGATCGTTGTCCGGTGTTCGTTAACGGTTGCGAAGTTAACAAGGCCGCGAAGTTTCGCACTTTGAGACGCAGTCACAGTCTGTAATGCATAGACACTGAGCAGACAGCGCCTGCGAGCACCTGGCACACGGTGATATTGGCTCCAGCCCGCCCATCTGCATCAGTAAAGGTTTTAAGTGTATGCAAACGAAGAGTTTCTGCTTTCCGAGCTTCGGAGCTCAGGTGAGACACGTAGGGCTCCCATTCGTTAGCCCATGTTGCAGCTGGTCGGAAAGCTTTTCTACTACAGTTGTTGGCATCAGTGCAAAGCCTCACGACTTCACGATCAGTATCATCATCACCGTCATCATCATGAATCATCATCATCATGATGTCCCAGGATGCTGCCCTCTGTTCCGGAATGATTTTTAGCCATGCTTGATGCTTCCAGAGGACAGGCAGCTGTTGCTCACGAGTAGTATCATGTTGCAATCAGCAAGTTTCAGCAAGTTCATCATAGTCTCACTGGGGCGACCGAGGCCGGCGTCGGCAGAGGAGGCTGCGGTCAACTGACCCGTTCGAAAAGTTTGGGCTTTGTTGTCAGATGCCCTGCAAAAGGAGATCATGCCGTTGCTTTGCTTTGCTTAGCTGTCCATTTTGGCTTTGGTGCAGGGTCGCCAGACAGCAGTCATGCAAGTAACGGGCCAATTGTCAGGAACTCATGCTTGGCTTGGTGTTTGGTCTACAGCGCCCAACAACCGGCTTCCTAGGTTCCACCAAATTCCGGAAGCCGGCGTCTGTACAGAGTGCTGACAAGGCCCAGAACTGCTAGTCTACAAGCTGCAGTCAACGTCAGGACATGAGGCTACCGGTTGATAGTTTCAGTGCATGCTTCAGCTCTCTGGCAAGGGGACTGGGCGTGCGAGCTGGCTGCATGCTCGGTCTCGTGTTGGGGCAGTGCTCTTGTGAGTGTGGTTGAGCAGTGGCATGTTTTCCAGATTGCCGTGCAGGCGCAGTGTCAGGTCTGCAACAATTTCAATTTGCCCTAGAATCTCTGAGGAAACAACTATGTAACCAGTGAAGCTTGCAATATGCGCGAAGTCGTTGCGAGTGTCTCATTGCGGCTGCGAGCTCCTTTGATTCGTCCAGGCGCACGGACGCACAGTCATGGCAATCACAGTGCCTGAAGCCAGCGAGCACCGGACAGCACACATGAACGTCCGAGAGTGCTGCGCCAGTCACGCCGCCTTGGTTAGTAACTGCCGTTGCTGGTTTTTCTGCGGCTGCGCTATGGTTGTCATTACATTGTTACATTGTGAGGACACAAGATCCGAGTCGTTGCCAGAATACAACTGAAAGGAAAAAGTTTGGTGCAGCATCGAGAGACCTGCTGGATCCAAGGTCCCAACGTCAATGCGCCGCGGACGGGAAGCGTGCTTCACAGAGGGGACATCTTTGAAGCCTCGGTTGTAGCGCCAGGACGTCCTGTTCGTGAAGCCACTGCCTGCCTTCTGCTTTCCTCCTCTCATCCGCCTCTGCAGGACTGGATGGCCGAGTGTATCTAAAGATTGCTGGATGGTCGAAGACTTATAGCCACACGTGATTCTCAGACTAAGCTCCGGATCCTTCACCAGTGCTGAGGCGTGGATGGGCCTTTGACGATTCGGCTGTTGATCCCGTGGCACGTCCGACCTGTTGCCTCAAGCTTCTGTCTTCGGCTTCGGGACTTTGACCATCCCCCAATCTGACCAGGATCCCACGGTGGAAGTGCTCTCTGAACAGGAGGGTGTCTAGCGGCTCTAGCGTCTTGAAGCCAGCACGATGCTGTCGTGTGCTGGAGGAGGCATTCGCTGTCCTGAGCTCTGCAGGGAAGCTGTCAGGCCTGGGCCTGAGTTTGCAATTTTGTGTAGCAACAGAGTTGCGAGCTCGCACCGTCACTGAGGCAGTTGGTCTTCGCAGCCCAGTCGGCCAGGGCAGCCAGGGCAGGGTACTCGGCGCTGGAGATCTTGACTTCGAAAGAGCGATCCTGCGAAGCTTTCAAGGGCACAGACGAGTGGCTGGGCCTCGAATGTTGTTGGAAGCCAGGCAATCGTGAGCTGCACGCAGCCCTGTGGATCTTTGGGATGCTCTGCCTGATGCTTCTTGAAAGCTCTCGACACAGGTCTTGCCCGAGAGCGCGCTGCCAGGGAGGACCCACGAGGAAAGCCAAGGCCCACAGGGTGTCCTTTTCTAAACCTTTGAGTTCATTGATTGACGCTTGTTGTATCGACTTCACGAGAATGCTACGGATGTAGGCGCTGACGCCTGGTCCACGCCCACGGCAACTGTGGCTGAACTCAATCAGGATGCGGGATGTTTCGACGTCCCACAACTTGCTGTCTATGTGCACTTGAATGCGGAACATAATCGTACCAGCTGCTCAGGACATCAATAGCGGCAATGTGTTCGACGTCGCTTCTGCCGCCGGGCAGCGGCCCTGTTTCACAGTTTATGGACTACTGCAGGCAAATGATTTTTGGCGCTTGGACCAGGCCAAGGAGAGCTGATCCGGACAAGGAGAGCCTACATTCTTGCACCGATGGAAGACAAGTCAGGGTGGGGTGTAGGATGCACTCAGGCATCCTAGTCCTTCGTGCCAAGCACGAGATTAAGAAGGCAGACCATTGTTAAGCATGCGAGGACTTTGCACGGGAGTTCCGGGAGGCCGTGTTTGCAACACTGTCGGCGGCGGTCAACTAAGCTGGTCCCCTCATGTAGGCAAACACGCTGGAGCACGCAAGGCAGCCCACACTTAAAAAACATCGAGATATGACTGCTGGCGAGCTTGCAAAAGCAGAGCTTAGAAGGGAAGCATTGGGACCGCATTCCCTTGAAGCGCTTTGTTCCGGAGGTGTGGGGTTCCCGGGATGTTCCTCTTGGCCACGGGACTTTGACTGCAAGTTGAAGAAAGCTTCGCACGAAGCGGCCCTCTCTCCGGCTGGCGAGGGGCCCGTCACCTAGCTGTGGAGCGAACTTTCGGTGCTCAGTGAACCGTAGCCGCAGCATGAGGCCTTCCTGGAGATCGTTGCCGGCGAGGCGACTTTTTAGGGCCGCACATTTGTATGGAGCGCAGCAGCTGAGCTGGTCAACCGCTGTTCAAAGTCGCAAAGGCATTCGGGGAATGTTTTCCCAATTCATTGCATCCAACACGCAGACCTGCCCTAGCTGCTGGTGCATGTGTGCATGCAGAATTGCCCGAGACATGTACAGAGGGCGGAAAAACGCAGCAAACAGCCTGTGATCGCCAAGGTTAAAAGGAACTCGACACTTGTGTCTGACAGCAGTGCCCAGGAGGGGATGTACCTTAAGCGACGTCCCAGCATGGTTGGAGGAGTTGCTTCGGGCTCTATCCGAGAGCCTCAAGAGAGTTTGCAATTGGGACCCTGGAAACTTTTCCTTGAGGTGCTGGGTCGAGGGCCGAATCCATGCCAGACTCTACCGGACCCAATGAGAGGCGCTCAAGAACCCAAGAGCCTCCAAGCAACAGCCCATGAAGTGCCTCTACAAGACCGGATCGTGAATACAAATCCCTAGTTAATAATATAGTATAGTATACTGTGATATACTACAATATGCCAATAAGGATGCTCCTTCTATGTTTGATGAAGCCGTTGGGCTCGCGATGAGCCAGAGACCTTGAGTATTCGCAGCTCTGCATCATCTATGTCCATCCACGGTTTCAACTCGGTCAAGCAAGCACAAGTTTCGGTTCCGGTCAAGCGCTCTTGAAAGAGTGCATGACATGTACGAAGGACTCATAGTTAGCTTGTGGACCGCAGGCTGACCGTCGAGAATTTTGCGTTTGCACATAGGCTGCTGGAATGGAAGATGCTCACGGGCAGTCCAGCGCGCAGTCCTGCTTCTGCAGTGGACGGCAGGTCCAAAGCAGAAGATTTTCGGGGGCTCTATGCTGGTGTTCCCGGAGTCAGCCTCCCCTCTATGATCACTTCGGAGAGGCTCCCAACTTCGGAGCTTTGCGAAGTGCAGCAGGAACGGGACCAAGCCTGGAAGAGGGCACAATCCCTCGAGCGCACCTTGGAAATAGAGAGGCACACATCCCGGGCCGTGGCCACAGAAGCCGTTGAGGCTCAGGAGACATGGGAAAGCAGAGTGGCCGAGTTGATGAACGAACTTGCGGCCTCTGAATCTCGATTACAGCAGTACCACTTGTTGGAGCAAGAGCACAGGAATTTTGCGAGCAAGCACCGCCTCATGCAGGATCTTTACGAGAAGATGCTGCCGACCGTTTGTCAGACGCAGAGCGTGTCGCCCTGCGATCGCGCGAAGGAGAACGTGGCTTTGTTGGAACGGCTGTTGGAGGTCACCGAGGAGCTGCAAAGCGCAAGCGAGGCGAAGAAAACCTCGGCGAAGGAGCAGGTGCCGAAAGACAAGTCCAACAGGAACCGAGAACGACAAACTTTTTGAACTCTTTGTCAGATCGTCCAGGCGTTTGTGTGCTCCTGTCCCCTGAGGTTGGGCCAGAGACAGAGGCCGTGTCGCTAGCACTTTGCCAAGAGTTGGCAGATTCGCGGACACGGGCGTCCATCTGGAAGCAGGAGCATCTCCAAGCGGAAGCGACGCCCAACTCGCACAAGTGCAGGCTTCAGACGAATAGCTCAGGAGCAGCAAGGCTACAGAACTAAGAAGCCAAAGACTGTTACTTAGGGCCGGGAGTATGTATGCGCATGGCATTGATCCAAGGACTGTGCACGGCTTGAGGAAGGACATCTTTTTGGGAGCTAGCTGTGCTGCTGTCCATGCAAGCACAGTCCATCCCCTGTCTTAGTCATATCCGCTTAGCTGCTGCCCGGGCTTGTAAGCCGCAAAAGGCCTGAGTTGAGGCTTCGCTAAGCAACATGAAATCCGATTTGTTGTTGAATTTGTCCGAGAACTGCCCTACAATTTTTCAGCACAAGAACCACATATCATATCCCTCCCCTGTGCATTTTTCGAATCCGTCGTCGGAAATTGCCTGTGATTACCGTCCCTTCTGCAGTGATGGCATCCCCGTGACGAGCAAAGACTCCACGTTGCACCTTCAAACCAAAGCGACCCCAAAACATGTTGCACGACTCGGTCGAAGAGTCTGAGCCGCCCTGCCGCTGCTTGCTGCGATTCTCAGGAGCTGCATGCTACACAGGTGCGGTGCAAACAGCTTGAGTCGCAACACGCGGTCCTCCTGCATCGCTTGCACGAGGCTGGGCGAAGTGCTGCGTTCTACCTGTAGCGGCAGTAAGAAGCGGCAGAAGTGGCACTGGCAGGACAGTTCGGCAAGGACGGCTCGGGTTCTTCAGGAGGTCCAGTGGCAGCTGTCGGAGGCCAAGGAGCAGCTCGCCGAGAGCCGCTCCGCGAGCTTGGCGATCCAGTCGGAGCGCTCGAAGCTCCGTTTGGGCCTGCCCGGGCCAAGCGACGCTGAGTTGCAATTGCAGCTGCGCCTCGAGCTGCAGCAGAGGCTTTCCCAGCAACTGCGGGCCGAGCTCGAGGCAGAAAGAGCGGGGAATCGGATGCACGCTTCGGGAGGAGGCCCCGGCCACGCGAAGCGGGAAGAGGCGCCGACCTTGGATCTCGCCGCTCTGGGCCCAGGCGCAGCCCTTCGCGGCTCGGGCTCGGCCCCGGCTGGTGACTTCGCCTCCGGCGGAGCCTCGGCGCAAGTTCACAGCGAAGAATGCCGTCCCTCTCGAATGCACGTGGAGCAGAACGTGGTGACAGTCCCATTGCTTCCTCCTCCGAAGGTCGTAAGCGTTGCTGGTGATGACGGGTCAAGCTCCATTCTGTCACCACGGTCAACTGATGCAACCGCAACCGTCACCACGAGAGCGGCTAACACCAAGCAGGTGTTTGAGGCTTTTCCCGACCAGAGAAAGAGCCGAGTTCTTTATTTGGACGCCAGCCTGGACGTTCCCGGAGAGCAACAGCAGAACGAACGCCTCGGACTAATGCACGAAAGACCTCATGGTCAGGGCGGTGTTAGCAGCCTTAGCCACCTTCCCGCACGTGAAGAGGTCATTGGGCGTGAGCCGCTGGCATGTCGCATCGTGCCAGCCCCCGGCACATCTCCCTGGCTCCCCCAAGCCCAGACAGTTCTGCCGGCAAGGCACCAGAAAAAGCTGGCCATTTTAGATCTGTCGGGGGGGTATACACCAGCCTCTGCTTGAGTCCGACAACTTCGCATGGCATTTGCCCACAAGAGTTGCACAGGTTGTCTGGTAGTGTCTTTATCCACGGCACAGCGACAATACACGATTGCAACACCACCACCACTTGTTGTTTCAGAGCTGCAGGTCTTCAATGTCCATACAGTCTCCACGATAGCCATGGATCTCGCCCGCGCGTTGCCGTCCTTCGTCAGCGGCGCGGGCCACAAGTCGGAGCCGGCACGGCAGGCCCAGGCAGGCCGACAGCGGATCGCAATGGCTTCGACTGACTTCGACTCCCCCCCTCCTCCTGCGTATAAGTGGTGCACGGCTCGTGCGTGCCTGTGAGGTTGTGTCGAAGCCAGTTTTTCTGGTCATAGACATGTTGTTCCATTGGACGTTCGCGCTGAGTGTAAAGCAGCACTGCAAGAAGCTAAGTGCAGTCGCAGTCGTGGTTCTTGCAGTAAGAGACCACCATGTCTCCGAAACGCAGCAGACAGAGACCGCCTTGACCTCCTGGCGAAATTGGCCTGTATCTGCCAGGTCGGAGGAAATGTTGGGGGCGATCCGCTGGCGTCCTCGCATGTGGTACGAGCCCTGGGAATTCCTCCTGAGACTGTCGACGATATACGTCTGTCTTGGCTGTTTCTCACAGACTCACTGTGCAGTGAAACGGCCACGGCGACACTTGCAGTTTGCAAGCCCAGCGGGAGCCTCTAAATATTGGGAGCGAAAGGTAGTACACCAGAGGTAACTAGATCTAGATACGAACGGTATGCATCACCAGGGTGAACAAGATGCGGTTCATCCCAAACAGCCTTGTTTTCTGCGCTGCATACTTCGGACTCAAGTTGCGCATGCAAGATCAAGGGTCTCCTAAATGATGTGCAAGAGAATTCAGGAAGCCTCGCTTTCAGCGGATGGCGGTCTCGTGGATGGCATGGCAGCCAAGCTCCACATGCAGGAACCTGCGGTGCTTTCGTCCCGATTGAAGCATCTGCACTTGGGGGGCAGGACTTGATGAATCAAAACGCACAGCGTGCCCTGCTCACGCAGCCTTTGCCCTGGACGGCCGCGGCTCTGTGTTCCCTTCTCTGCATAATCTTGGCAGGTCCAAGCAAGTTCAACGGAGGATCTCCCAGTCGGGCCCTCGGGCCCCCCTGTCTGCCTGTCTGCCTTGGTCAGTCAGTCACAGTCTCCGCCACCGAGGTTCCGTGTCGCAATGCGAGAAATCACAGGCTGCTGCAGCTCCAAGCATGCACGCCAACACAAGAGTCGTCAAGCCTTTTGGTAGGAACGGCCTTCTTTGACGTCATGATCGCTCTGCTCGTCATTGCTGATACAGCACCTTGCTTAGTGCAGAAGCGAGTGTAAGTCCTCAGCGACAGTGATGCAGGTCTGCCTCGTTCTGCAGCAAGAGTGGCAGTCGGAGGCGGGGGGGGNGGGGGGGGGGGGGGGGGGAGTGCATGGCTGCACAGCACAATTAGGATTGCTTTGCCATGAGGATGGGAGCCTTGATGATGCTGATCTCTTGCTGCACGGGACTCGAGCTCTGGGATTCCGGGATACCATCTTCTGGGCTGCAGGGGCACCGATGCTGCCTAGGCGCGGCGCATCAGCAGCCATCATCACAACCTTCGGAGTGGAATTTCTTGCCGGCAGCCCAGAAGTTGCTTTCGCATTCGGAAATCTCAGACAACCACATCCCGGACTATCCCGCTAGGCACGCCTCATTGCTCAATTTGGTCGTGGCTTCTCATGGCCGTCGCCTCGGGAGGAGGTGCGAAAGTCACCATTGTCAGCTACTGTGACAGGATCCTCGTGATGGACGGCATTATTGTGGTCGGATCTTTCGTTGAGGTGTCCATACCCCAGTCCTGCACAAAGTCTCAAGAGTCAACCTCGCGCGAGCTTCTTGAAACTGTTACGAGTATCACCATGTCTGCATGAGTATGCTGCTGACATATTGCTTCAGAAAGCAAGGGACCTCTTTTCAAAAAACAGACCCTAACCTGAATGACAGTAGGTTCAGAGTCAAAGGACCGCCACCCCTTATTGTCGGATACTCCCTTTTGTTGACAGTTGACTGCCCAGGTTTTGGTCAGCGCTGCAGCCTTCTTCGTCTCCAGGTGCTGCCTAGTAGACAATTACAAAATTGCAACCCCAGTCTTTGCCTTTCGTTGCCGTTGCAGTATCCATCCCAGTACTGTTTGATTGCTGTTGCTGCGGTGGTTGCAAAGTCATTGCCCATGTCAGTCGTCACGATCAGCTGCATGGACAGTGCCCCACCCGACACCCCAAAGCTCTCATTGAACGCAAAACCCTGAAACCCCAAAACCCCCAGAAATCCCCGAATCTTCCTTGTCAGCTTTGGTTTGGATTCGCCCTCTGCGTGGACTGCGCCTCTTCCGAGCGGCTCGTGTTTGCGTAGCACGGTGCCCAGAACTCGCAAACGACTCTTCAGCCTTGTGTGGTATATAATGATAGTATGACAAAACGACATAATATGAGCTCAACTTATATCATGTCATGTCATGTCGTATTAATCATATTACATCATTTTCTATTCCATGATAGTACATCTCTCTTGCTATGTTTATTGCTTTTTATAGTGTTACATTACACTATATCATCTACCGATTCCCGTCAGAAGCTGCTCCGGCGCTCTTCGGCGGCCGAGCTCGCGCTCACGGGCCTCGCCAGGCCGGCACAAGCAAGCAAGTCTTCGGGGTGAGGGCTGTTTAGGATTAGGACCCCCTTGTAGGGTTCAGGATTAGGACCCTCTTTCAGGGTTTAGGATGTAGGGTTCAGGGTTTGGGGCTCAGGGCTAGGACCCTGTTACATATAAGGTCCCTAAAGTTTTCAAGCGCTGGAAATCTTAAGGGCCAGGAAGACTTAGGGCTTGCGAGCCCAGGCTTAGGAAACATGTCCCAGCTCTACGGGCATCAAGAAGCCGAAGTAGTCGCAAAACCAAGAGTGCAGCATTTGCTCCAAGATGCCCGTCATGATCCCGTCATGTGCATCTTTTTCTGTAAGCTGTCTAGTGCAGACAGCCTGCTGCAAACAAGTGAACTGTCCGTCAAACTCGCTTGTCTCCAACTCAGAACCCCCCTGCGCGCCTGAATGCGCCTGAGCACAAGTACTGTACGTCTCAGACATGTGCACTCGGTGAGCTCATCCGTTTCGTCACTACATGCTGTCAGAGATTTGATTTTCAACCGACGGTGCATGACGGAAGGCTAACTGGAAGGGCCCCTTTGGTCTTCAGCAGCATTAGAGTATTGCATCCTGCATCTCCAGAAGGTGTTCGGCATCGCACTCTCTCCGGGTTTCGCCTCCCCTGTGTGTCTTGCCATGCCGTCTCAGGGCATGGCAACAGCACGCAGTTGACTGGACAACCACTATCCAGGAACAGAGTTGAAGGGAGAAGGCCACCGAAAGTTCCCTGCGCTGCGAGAGGTCTGCTAAGCCAATGCTGCTAAGTTTGGCACGACCCTTACCAAGCACGATCTCGCGCTTACATCGGCAGTCGGCACCAGGGTCAAAGTAGTGCCTTTGCGACAGATAAGCTGCGTTCGAGGCACTGGTGGGCATCTTTTTCTTCCTGTCCTCCGTAGTCATGACTCTTCAGGCATTGTTGCTGTGCTTGCAGCGTCGAGTTCTGTACGAGTTCCGCAGCCTGGGTGCTTGTTAAAGGATTTAAGTTAAGTTACCATAATGGGGATCTATAGTATATATTATGGTGCCTTATCATGGTAACTTAGATTAAATTCCTTAACAAGAACCCAGAAGCCTGCGGCCTCTAAGGGTTGGGGTCGAGCAGGTCCCCGGTGTATTGGAGGAGCTCGAATCGGAGGATGTGAAGCCTGCCCGGCATTTTTCCACATGCCAGCTGCCATCTCCCATGCGACGAATCAAGAATCAAAACAGTAGGTTGATTTATGCCAGGCGAGAAGTGCTGGACACCTTTGGGACCGTGTTCGATGCTACGGCTGCCCTGTTGAGAGCTAGAAGCTCAAGACGGGAGTCCTGGAAAGACAGTTTTTTGGCTCTGACTCTGAGGCAGTTGCTGGATCCAACGAGCTTGGCCTGCTCTGCTTGAGAGTCTTCAAAGAGTCGGGACATGAGAGGCCACCACCCCCGCCCCTGCCGGGCCAAGGGCATGTTTCGGAGATAGCATGTACACGGGATAAGTTGCAAGACGTGGGCCGGGCTGGAGAATCGGGTTACGCACTTTGCAAGCCATACCCTAGCACTGTTCGAACAGATCGTCTGCAGAATCACCTTGGATGTTCGGGAGAAGACACCTTAGATGACTATGGCATACGTTGGCGACAGGCTACAGATTGCCCTTTTCCTCGGCACGGCTCGAAGCTAAGCTGCAACGCAGTGGAACCCACGACGCTTTGTAGCTCGCGAGGTCTTAGCCTTTGTCCTCCTTATGGGCCTCTGTGCCCAACCCAGTGATTTCTCAGGGCCAGACGAAACTCAGTCTCATGAGCCTCGCGACAGGCCTTTCAGGTGTGATATGTGGAGTCCTTGCGACCCAGCTGATCATCCTCAAAGGCGGAGACGGACTCTTCTTCTCCCTGCACCGGAGTTTGGACCTGGTGGCCAGGTGACGCAGAAGTCGATGGCACCCACGTGAACTTTCGCAAGAACCAGTTGATCGCTGGTGTCTCAGGCTTTAGGCCGACAAATCTTGCAGGTTTGATGAGCCTCTCGGTTGGGCAACGGTGCAACGGAGTAGTCAAGAACACACGGAGGTTGGGAGTTTGGACAAGGCCAGCAGTCGAGCCAGCTGAAGATGCTGAAAGCTGCACGGCTAAGAGAAGCTCCCACTCAAACCCTTTTCATTTGCTGCGGCAGGCTTTCCGAGCCGCAGGTGGTCAGCTCAGTTGCGCCGCCAACTGGACCAGAGAAGCTCCGGTCTCCGCATCCACTTTTCTATTGCCGGCGAAGGTCATGCTCCTGCTGACAACATAGACTGGAACGACATCCTGAGTGCATTGGCCGTGCCGCTGGACAAGGTGGGTGCTGGATTCAAGCTGAAAAGATGGGCTCATTCGGTTCCATCGTAGTCCACGGAACCAGGCGACCAGTGTGGAGGCTGAGAGCGAGAAGGTCGCGAAGGAGCTGCAGGGCTTGCTGGTTGCTTCGCCAGCAGCCGAAGCTCCCGTCGCTGAAGACACAGACGCGGCGAAGGCCATCCTTGCCTGCCTTGCCTTGGCATTCCTTTTCTTGTCATCTTTGTTGTCTCTGCAAATGGCGAGGATCTGAGCCTGGAGGAATGGCAGGAGCGCATGGAGCCGATGGACGAGGCCCACCTGCGACCGAGCACATTGAGGAGTCGAGTCTGTCAGACTGTCAGGTTAGTTTGGATGTCGATGAGATCGAGGAGCTCTCGAAGTATCGCTGCACCCTTCATGAACAGGCATGGGGGGCTTCACCGAAGCGGCACAGAAGCTAGTGGTTAAGCTCTCGGGTCTCTCACAGCCAGGGAGTCACGATGGAAGTTGCTGCCTCGGATTTGCTTGCATTCAGAAGCCTCCTTTGTAGTCTGTGCTGAACACACGTGGCCCCGGGTTTCTGCAGAACCTCAAAGCTGCCTACCACGAGATGGCGCTCTTTGGTCCTGTCGGCCGACCGCTCAGAGCACACGGCCGGACACGAGTTCACTCTGATGTCATCGCCTGCAGGAGTGGAAGATTTCATCCTTTGCGTCTTTAAACACACGTCGAATGTGACTACGCTCCCCATCCTCTCGTTCAACCACCAGCAGAACAAGGCACGCTGACGGCGTGGTAGATGCACTGTTTTCGGTCCAGCCTGTGTGCCAAAACCAAGGTGTATTCCCGGGTTCTTTATCACGGGCAGATGTCTTAGTAAATCCTCCCCAAGAGAATTCGTGGGCCTTGCTAAGCCGAGGCTGTTTGTTGACGATGGGCTGCGAGAAGTTCAGCTCAAAGCCCAGTTTTGATGGCAGGTCTCACAAGTTGCCTTCTACTATCTTGTGCCGCTTTCAAGAGTTTCAGACCAAACATGCCGAACAGCTGCGCAGCCGGTCACATGTCGGTGGCTGCTAGTGGCTCTGAGGAGACGGATTGGCCAGCTTCATGCGCTCCTGCCAGACATGATCAGCGAAGCGCAGGCTGGAGATCCCTGTAGCTTCCAACGTGATCCCTGCCACGATTCCGAAACTCCAACCACCACCACCACGACTGCTGCATTCTGATACTACAACAACGACCGCTGCAAACAACAGCAACGGCAACAGCAACAACAACCACAACCACGACCGCCACAATAACCACCACAACGACAACAACAACCACAACTCCCCCTCCTCCTAGTCCTCCTACCCCTACTCCTACTACTATTGCTGCTGCTGCTGCTACTACTACTACTACTCTTTCTACTGTTACGACTGCTACTACTGCTGCTGCTACTGCTACTGCTACTAGTACTAGCACTACTACGAGGCACTCCGCCCTACCAACTACACTTGCTCTAAACCATCTTTATGGCACATCCATTTTGCTCGGTACTTAGTGTGCTTTTGTCATGCCCTGCAACTTCTGGTTGTCTCAACATCCTCTTGTCGACTTTGCAAGCTCGAGCTTCGGATTTCAGAAGCGGGGTGGGTGGGGGGGGGGGGGGGTAATGACGAAGCTGTTGCACACACATGCATCTTACTCGGTATTTTGTTGTTGCCCCCAAATTCATTGTCGAGTTTGCAATCCCGAGATTCCTGAACCCTGGTTTGCGTAGTTGGGTAGGGGGTAGTACTAGTACTAGCACTCACATTGCCACAACTAACAATCATAGTAACAACACCACTCCTACCCCTGCTCCTGCTCCTACGGCTACTGCTGCTGCTGCCACCCACTACCAGGAAGTGAGCTTTGGACCGGAGACGAATTCTGCTCTTGAAGCACCCCATCGAGTGCCATCGATGCTCTGCAGAGCTGTGTGGCTCAGGCTGCTCACAAAGACCTCGCTGAGCTGGGAGCGCTGGAGGTGCGGGCACCGCTGCAGACTTTGCGCCACTCTGACTCTCGCTGCAGCTCTGCCAGGCACGCCTGGAGCAGAAGAAAGAGGCCCGGGGCGCCCGGGGTAATTGGCCGACGGGTCGACAGCAAGTGCCAGTTGCGTCCTGAAGCATTCATCTTCTGTCCGGAAGGCCTTGCGAGCTCTGACCGCACAAAAGGAACAGGCCTTCGGGTGAAAGGGCGAGACAAAGAAGAACAAAGATCGAGAGAGAGAGAGAGTGTGCGTGTGTGTGCGCGCGCTTATGTGTGAGTGTTTGAGTGCAAGCAAGGTGTGGGCCGGGATGGGCTGCCTGCAATCGGTGGTAGTATTCGCTCCCCACAATCCCTCAATTCCAGAGCTACTGGTAGTTTGGATATGGGAGAAGTTTGGGATTGCTGGGCAGGCTCAAGACCTCATGGTCCCCAAAGAGGAGTTGGCTCAGGCTTGGTGGTATCTCGGATTTGTCGTGCATGCGCACGGTGGGTCCACAGACCTGCAATATGAGGCACGGAGGGATGGAGCGGAATTGGACTTGATGCTGAAGGTCGTGGTCTTTGACGCGCCAAATGTGGGATGGACCGATGACTGACCGCAGGACTTGGAAGAGCAGGTCGCCAGCCTCGAAGGCCGCGGCCTTGTCTGCGTTCGCTGCAAAAGGCTCAACAGCAGGCACGCAGATGCGCGGTGTAGATGTGCCAGGACAAGGTTCGCAACCCCGCCCTGCGGTGACCTTACTTGCGCTCGGCGGTCCAACGCTGTGTGGTTTGACGAGTGGTCAGCATGGCGTTGATAGCCTGTGACACGAGCTACGTTATGCTACAGTCTGTTTCCGTGGCTGCTTCACAGTCTGCAGAAATGAGCATGGATTGGCACTCGTTATGCGCTGAGGATATGACTGAAGTCGTCAACTCTTTGGCAGATGAGATGGTTCAGCATGTCTGGCAGCTCGTCCTCCAGGTACTCTCGGGCACAGAAGACAACGTCGTGATCCCTTGCTCTATATACTGCATGCGAAACCTTGTGCAGGAGCTCCAGCAATCGGAACGAGGCGCTGTGAGCCATCTCTAAGCAGGAGGAGCCATCTGATGATCCACTCGGCACCTCGTCCCGCACCAGTCTCACCCAGACCTTCTGTGAAGATCATGGAAGATCTCTAGTCACGCGTGCGGGGATTTGTTGCCAACTAAAACATATTGGTGCAATCGGACTGCTGGTGTCGTCACTGTCAAGCAGCACAGCAACTTCAACGATGCCCACTTGTGCAAACCGCTGTTGCTCTGGCTGCAATTGGTACGTGGGAGGTCTGTTCGCGGCGGCGTCTGCTGAAACGCAATGAATCATTCTTACAGGGCCAAGTCTGCTTTAGCATGACAGCGACGGAAGATACATAAGCTGACAAGCCAGGTTAGGCACTACCAGCAGCTTCTCATGATGCAGTTACGCACATGTTTGCCATGGACACGCTGTCGAGGCGAGGTGCGCTGCTCTAAGGCCGCACCAGTCTGTAGAGTTAAGTTATGCCCTCTTGACGAAACCTCGAACAGCAGTAGACTAGTAGAGCACTGTGCCGCGGAATATGGACTTGACGAAAAGATATCTCGGATGCAGGCCGTCACGGATGTGAGAAGCAGGACTTCACAGGCCTGCTCTGCAGCTCTAGCTGAACTCCGTCACAGCTATGAGAATGGAGGTCAGAGGTCATCGCAGCTTCCTGCATCGTTCCACGCCGACAGGTTCGACGCCCAAGCCAGTTGCCCAAAGTCTGGCGCACAGCTGCTTGAGGGTCACGTTTTGCATAGGCGGTACCGTGACGATGAAGTATCGAATCTTGCATCTTGTCTCCTTTTCTGGGTTCACGCATTCTGGGCTCATGCAGGATGGCCGCTGCAAGTTCTCCCGACAGGCCATGACAGGATGTGTAACTTTGATGCTCGGCTTTCGTGGAACTTGATGGCATCTGGCTGTGCATGATCTATGCCACTCTGCTAGCCACCAGCAGCTGCTGCTGCCCGCGGTACGGCATCGGCCTCACTACGCACCCTTTGAAGGCACAGCGGAAGCTGCCCTGCTGAGGTCGCGGCGAACCAAGCTCGCGGAGGCTGTGATGACATAGGAAGATCAACTTGGGACGAGTTTTTCGCCTCTTTGTGAGGCCCAAGCTTCGCCGAATCGGAACCGAACGCCACCCCGGCAAGTTCCGCCAAATCCTGAGCTTCTTCCCTCTGTTAAGGAGTGAATCTGTGTTGAAGTGCTGAGGAAGGGGCTGTTCGTCAATGAAGAAGGCTGCATGCCCCTCAGTGTGAGTGAGTCTGAGATTGTTAGAGTCCGACGGTCCGACTGGTTTGTTGGGGTATCCATGAAATTCTTGAAAAGGACCCAGAACTGGGGGAGGAAGATCCCACCTGTGCCCAGTTGTGTCCAGAGTCGTCGGGTTTCAGAGCAGCTGCTGCCATTGTTGGGACCTTCGGCATGCCGCTCAAAGCTTCTTTGCCTCAGCAAAGTTCACTGCAGTAACAGGCCTTGACCCTACAGGAAGATCGAGTCGAACCCGTCTTGTGAAAGTCCCCAATATCTATGATGTCCCTGTGCAGAAGACATATCTCCAAGCCTTATGTTCCTGAAGGCGACGCGACCGGTCGGCGACTGCTTCCACTCGCCAGCCTGCGCAGTGGAATTCAGGAGTCGCCGGTGTAGATTTGGAACATGGAAGCATGGTGTCTTGAAAGAGATTTGAACAACTCGCCATGCGTATCGACAGTTGTGTAAGCTTGGTGTGCCTAACTGTCCCTTGACCCGGATGCTATCAGGAGGGCGGGGAAAGCCGCGCCTCACACAGCCAGACTCCGAGTGAGGAAACTTGAGACTCAACTTTGGCTCAGAGGCAGTCGATATGGGAGTTTCCGAAAATTAGGGGTACCTTATTTTGGGGCCCTCATAATAAGGATCCTACTATTTAGGGTACTATATTAGGGTCCCCTATTTTCGGAAATTCCCATTTGGAAAGTGCAGAGAGAGAGTGTCACCGGTTGCAGAGGTTTTTGAGCTTAGAGCCTTGGTCTTCCACGCAGCTGCTCCGCATGGTTGGGTTTATTGGTGACTTCCGTCCGGTTCGCGGCACAACTCCGGTGCCGATCCTCCACAAACCAGATGCAGTATCTGATTCGGAGAGGCTTCAAGACTGGCGAGAGTCACGAGGCTCAAAATCATTCCTTCCTCACTCAGGGCTTTTCGTGGAAACGCAAGAGCAAGGCTGGAATGTTTTGAACACACACACACACATCCCACATTGACATCATTCGAGGTTGTTCCTCGAAGCTAAGACAGCAAAGGAGCAAGACCAGAGAGAACAAGTCACGACCACCTGCTCCCGTTATCAATCGAGTGCACAACGCCAACAGCAAGGAGACACGCTTCAGACTCTCCCAACTCATCGGTTTCCGGGGCTTCAGGGACCGTCATGCGGGCCCGGGCAAGTTTCACATCAGATGGGTGCTCTTGCACGGTCTTGTCGGGTCCGACTCCAGTCGTTTCTTCGTCGCGCGTTGGTATTGCCCAGGTCGACCGCTGAGTGTGCGAAGTTCCATGCTTCGTGCCTAGGATATCCGTCGATGCAGACCTCACGCCCAGAAACTCAGCACCATGGTGACCTGGTGCACAGGTCGGATGCAAGCAGCAGACCAGAATCTTGCTGCTGGCTTACCGGCTTGCCATTCTCAATAATGCACAACTGGCCAAGCCTGGCTCACACCTGGGCCTGGCCCAAGGTCTTACGGATGCAAATAGAACCACCTGGACGGAGTGAGAGCCGAAGCCCCAGAAGAGCTTTCCAACCTTCGGCGCAAGCGCAGGAGCTTCGGCAACCTTGGCAGCCTTGGCGAGCGCAACATCAAGCGAAGCTTTAGGCATCCGACTGGAGATGGTTATGCAGTTATGCTTTGTTTTCCTCGGATGAGCCCCAGGCTCAGGAAGGTTGGAAGCATGGACTCCGTGAGCAGCTTGTCTGAAACAGTGCAGATGTGCCGTATGTGTGCGGCACTGGTCCCACAATTCATCAATTCATCCTCGAGCTGTAGGTCCGCATGTTGTTTGGTTCTGAGGTCGAGTGTCATCGATTTCGGAACTTCAGGCGGCTGCGGTCAATTGCCTCTGCTCCTTTAGTGATGGTGGGGTACATCGGCGACCCGACCCGGGCGCAGCCTGAAGACATGAATCTTCAATAGAAGCCGCTTAAGCTTCCAGTCAAATCGCGTCCTGTTTGGGAGGCTCATGCCGTGGCAGACTATTTCATGAGTCCATCGGGACCCGACTTTGAGATCTTTCGACAAGGCCCTGCCGAAAAACACTTTGTATCACGGACCAACAGTGTTGTGCAGAAGATGGTAACAAAAATGTTACAAGAGGAAATTCTTGTCGAGCTCTGACATCTTGCTTCTAGGATCAGAATCCTTGCATATTCAGATCAGGATTCCCGAGCCCTCCTCCAGTCCTTGGCTACTCCTTGGCCGGGTATCCCTGAGGGCTGGTCTCCGGTTCCCTGTTCTGCTCCGACGTCGACGAAGATCAGCTGCAGCAATTGGTGCCCGGACGAAACGGCAACCGAGCTTTTTGTTGAAAGCAGTGTTGTCCCGCGCTTAGCAGTGGCTCGGGTGTAATGGACGTGGCGGTGGGGCTGGGGCTCGTGCTGGTGCTGCTGCTGCTGCTGCTGTAGTAGTAGTAGTAGTAGTAGCAGTAGTTGTTATTGTTGTTGGAGGAATCGTCAGAAGAAGTAGTAGTAGTAGTAGCAGTCGGAGGAGGAGGAGGCGGCGAAGCAGCACCAGCAGTCGTCCTCCTCCTCCTCGTTGTTTAGGTGCTGATGGTGGGGGTGGAGTTTGGGGTCGGGAGGGGTCCTATGCCTATGCTAAATCAGCCACTTCCCGTGGCATGCTCGGATAATGACAAGGTCAAGTTATCGAGGTAAGGTGACAGCCACAAGCTCCGTTTGGGTCAAAGCGATCGAGAAGCATGGGTCCCGTATTCTCTAAAGGCAGGCTTTCGGTTGAAGTTGCTGCGGCGCACTGGGAACGGCTCTGGACACCCTAGATGAAAGAGAAAGCAAGGGTAGCACACTGCAGAGTCAAGGCAGGTGACCAACGGCATTTTTCACCAGTTCTTGACCCAAAGGCACGGCAAGCGCACCTTCTTCGCTTCAAGCCCGGCGAGCTCGCCTCCAACAAGGCCGGAGCGGCGATTCAAGGTCTCCAACAGTCTAAGAATGCCGAAGACAGCCAACACGGAGGAGTGATCAAAAAGCCTGAGCCACCCCATGCCATGGATCGTTATGTTACTTACATTCTTACATGTCTGGACAGCCCCATCTTCGCCTCACAGGATCAACTCGGCACTGGAATATTTGTGGTGCGCGAAGGAAGCTTCAAGCTCATGAATACCTCGGGCAGAGAAAGCTTTCTTGGTCCCGGGTGCGTTTTTGGAGAGTTGGAACTAGTGCAGGGCTGTGCTGGTGAAGTTGTGGCAGGAGATTTGGGCGGGACATGCTTCACGATTTCCAGCATGGCATTGCTGTCGACCATAAAAGCTCTGGCGAGGACGATCGGGAGCAGAAATCTGCGCTTTCTTTCGGCAGTGCCTTTGTTTCGGTTTCTGGACTCGCCTGACTTAGCAATGCTGGGACGATATGCCTTCTCCATCACTCACGCAAAGGATGCCTGCATCTATGAAGCGGGGCAGATGCCCAAGGAGTTCTTGTATATTGTCAAGTCTGGCTGCCTGATATCGCAATCTAATGGACGTGAAAGGTACATTTACCCAGGCGAGTGCCTGGACCAGGTGTCGGCTTGGTGCAGCAGGCCTCACGCAGAAACAGTCCGTGTTTCCAACGAGGATGATGCGGCAGGAATGCTGGCCTTCTCGTTTCAACTCCTACAGGACGTACTGGGAGACCATATGCCGGACTTTCTCTGGCGGTGCAGCTTGCTGCGCATGCTTCGGGATGTCTGGTCTGATCGGCTGAGCTTCGGCGGTCCACTCATGTGGCGAGATGATCCGGAAGCCTTTGCAAGAGCATGTATCATCCGGTCATTCCCGGCCAGCAGCTCCGAGCTCTTCTCTGCCGATGAAACCGCTTCCATCTTGTGGTATGTGGTTTTGGACGGATCCCTGCGAACGACCGGTGAAGATGCCATGCCTGGCTGCTCCTTTTGTGTGGGTGAGGGTTACAGAGGGAAGCAGATCAGAACAACACGGGATGGATGTACCCTGGCTATGTTTCTGCAAGATGCCATCGGGGCTGCTGCCCCGTATGGTGACAAGCTGGAGGTGGTGAAAAGCGCTTTGATCTTCCGAAACCTTGACCGCACCCAACAAGCACAGTTGGCGGAGGCTGGCCATCTTCTGTTGAGGCGCAATGTCTTTACAGCTCTTATGTCTTTATGCATTGGGAAAACTGCATAGGGTTCGTGCGATGCCATTCTGCTAGGCGCCGCGGACAATTCCTCTTCAAAGAAGGTGGGGCGCACCGTTCGGGCTCTCCGTGCAGACTGTTAGAGTTTAGACCTTCCATGTAGAAATCCTTCTCACGCTCATACAGGAATCCATGTGACATGTTCTCCACAGAATGCAGCCACACATGCAAGAATCCAAAGTAAGTGCCTTCTCGTTTTTCCCGGGATTCACAAGGTCTAGCGCAGCGGTTTGAAAGATGCCCTGGCATTATGCCACGTTCGTACCATTGTAAGCCCCCACAGGCCCTGAGGCATATACTACATACGTTCTCCTTGAGTTGTTGACACATGGTGACTAGAACTTCTTGGAACAGCACTAACTTCTCCCAAAACCCTCAAAAACGATAAGAGTTAAAAAAGTAGATGTGGGTACTTGCGACTCCTCCCAAAGCCCTGTAAAACGATAAGAGTAAAATAAAACGATAACTGTTTTGAGGGACAAGCAGATGGACACGGAATTTTCACGCATCCCCACTTGCGCCTCTTGTCTTGCCGCTTCCGAATCGGCCGACTTCAGCAGAGTTTCTGTGTTGTTAGGCTGCCAGACACGGGGCTCCGACCTTGTAACGAGGATGCCCACGGCCCGCATGTGGACACGAATCGCCGCACCCGAAGTTTGTCAGCTGGAGTCTTTCCTCGAAAAGACCTATCTCAGGTTGAACCGCGAGCAGATGACTGCCCGATTAGCCAAGGGCTTCACACCCAGTTACATCAGCAAACACTTCCGTGAGTTGGTGCAAGGCGGGACAGGAAAGAAGCAGGAAATGAAAAGGAGACTCGAAGCGCAATGCCCTGAGTTACACACTGAACTGGAGAAGGCCCGGGCAATTCTTCATCGGTGGAAGGAGGAGTTCCATCGAGAACTCCAGGAGAAAAATGAACGCTGGACGCATGGAGTGTGAGAAAGAACTATTTGGAGCTCCCCTGGAGCGTGCCGCAACGCAGCTCACTGCTCCGCAAGGCACCAAGCGCCATATGGTTGCCGAGGAGCAGCGCTGAAGAGCTGCGTAAGAGTCGAACTGGAATCCAGTTCGAATCTTGAAGTGGATGGAGCCGGAGGTGGCGGAGTCGGCAACGGTTGAGTGTGACAAGTTTCTGCAGCCGGACATCCTGGCAATTCCTGGCGTCCACCTGCGAGTCGAATTAGTCCCAAGGAGCCGGGCCGGCATACGTTGGCATACGACTCTTGAGGAGCGCGTTATGATGTGCTCTGTAACCGAAGAAGTATTTGCTCGGGTTCCAGCTGACGAAGAATGAGTGCTCATCTTCCAAGTTTGCTGGTGGAATACGTTATTCTCAGCATTGCTTGGGGCGACAGCAGCCGCAAAGCCAGCGCCATCTGGTTAATCTGAATCCTCTGGCCTTCAAAAGCACCACAATCGACATCAGCAGCATCAGCATCATCATCATCGGCAGCAGCATCAGTATCGCGAGGACAAACATCCGAACCGACCAGCGCTATTCGCATGTCCGTTATCGTGTTTCATGTCATTTCTGAGACCTCGACGGTCAAGCATGCTCTTGGAAGAACATCATGCAGCAACATCTTGCCAAGATCAACAAAGCAAAATAGTCAGGTGATCTGGCTTCACACTTCTTCATCATCAAGGAGGGTGAGGTTGTCGTGTCAAAAGGAGGCCCAAGGGAATACATGTGACATTGATATTCAGAAACCAGACTTATCTCCTCATTCCGTTCTTTCAGTGCCTTGACACATGCCCTAGGCGAGATCATTCGGACCTTGGGCTCCTTCAGCACCTTCGGAGAAGCGGAGCGTGCGTCTCAGATGACCGGCGCATCCCTGAACCAGCTAGCCATGCGAGATTCAGCTCAGCACTGTTTCCTGCATGGAGACTGTTGAATTTGACGCTGACGCCTGAGGCTACTAAGCAAGAAAACCCGCTACTTCAGTGTCAAGTGCAAGTCTGCCGGCGCACCCAGATGTCCGCGAAATGTGACCATTGCCTCCAGAATCCCACATGCTCCGAATGAGTGCTGAAGCACCAGCATGGCTCTGGCTGTTGGCGAAAATCGTTGAATCATATGTCAGGACACCGTGACAGTGCTCGCCACGATCTGAGAGACACTGTCAACGAGAAACCTGAGGAATGTATGCATTTATGCTGCATGAAGCACAGGCCATGGACACAATGATCTTTGAGCAGCTTGTCAAGGACGGGCTTCTGGAGGGTACATGTTGGCCACTGCCTCCTCACCATCCAAAAGGCAACTGCCCATTGCAGGATCAAGTGTCTGAGCAGTTGCACAACCAGCTGCGCCTGCGGTCATGACCTCAGCGGCATGTTTTGAACCACCAAGCTGAAATGCCTCTACTGCTACTACCACACGCCCTGCATCGCCCGAAGAACCGGTTGTGGCGAGGTGGTGCTTGAGAGACTCGCTTTAGCAGCCGTTATCCGCAGAGTCCGATGAACCGCTGGAACCGCTGTGAGATCGCGACTACCGATTGGGGTCGGCACCTTGTTTCTGCTTCGGGTGTGTCTTACGAGCTGAACCAAAAGTTATGGTGCGGGGCACCTTGCTCAAGCTTGGCGGCTCCTATTCACTATTCTGTTGGCTCCTCCTGCTCCCGGGGGCGGCACTCGGAGGCCCACCGATTCTGCGGCGGCGGGAACTTTATTAATTAACTGGCGAAAGATTCCTGGCTTCACCCACTGGCCTGGACCATCATCGCTTCAGTGATGCCTACGGAAATGGGGGAGATGACCTGACTGCTGGTCGGATTTCGAGTGCCGCATCGCCACCATCGGGCTTGCTGGGGCCACAACCCTTCGGAGGATCGCGAGATGTTTCCGCGACGCAGCCTGACTCAAGGTCGTTCGTCGGCTAGCTTATGGAGGCATGCAGAGCAAGGTCTCTTAGCGCCGCGTAACACCCACTAGGTGCCCCGTTAGGCCTTTAGCGACTCTTCTGAGCTGCACACATTTGAGAGCGTTGTGATGAGACTTGCTGGCGCCAGCTGCCTCTGCATGAGCTGTCGCTGTTGTCGTCCTGGAATGGATGCACAGAATACAGATCTTATCTCGACCATGTCATGCTCTTTCGAGGGCAAGATGTAGATGTACGGATTTGTTAAACTAGTGCAACCCACCACCGGGAGCATGCACAAGTGAAATCAAGTGAAGACATCTTGTGCACAGTGGTTGAATCCAACGGGCAGGATGTCACGCAGAAGTAAGAACATGTAATCGCTATGAGTCCGTCAACCTGAACGACAAAGGCGCACGGACATTGGTCATGGCCTCAGTGCATCTTCTGGACACCGTCGCATTCTGGAGTTGATTTCGCTTGTGTTAGTTTCTATATCAGGAGCGTCTAATTAGGACGAGGAAGCAAGCCAGCAAATGCTCGCGAGCCTTGTTTGAGTCTGCTCCGAAGGCCTGAAGGACCTTCGGAAGCTGCGGGTGATCGGGCACGGGACTTTCGGCACGGTGCCGGGCTGACGGGGGCGGAAGCCGATTAGTGGATGGTAGTAGGATCTCGAATGTGTAGTGGTCATGAGTCTGAGGTGCAACTTATGGAGCACCAGCCATCTGGCATGAGGCGTTGAAACTTGAGAGCCACGCAACTCACGCAACCCCTTTCATAGTGAACAGTCTTTGCCAAACTTAAACCGTGGCAGGTTACCCCTATGGTGTTGAGTGTGCAAAGCAGCATAGTCAAGTTTGTTGGAACAGTCGCCATGGAGGTATGCGCTGAAGCGGATACGTCGTTCCAAGGCCTGACACTATCGAGCCGATCCGGTCAGTCAACGATATTATGGACTCCACGAGGCCATTGCAAGAGGGCAGCAGCAGAGTCTCTGCAACGAGCGAGAGCTGTTGACGGACTTGGCTGCAACCTTAGTAGCCAATCGTTCGCTCTGAGAGTTCTTGACGTGAGGAGCTTGCAGAATTTTTCAGCCTCAAAGCATGGCTGTCCCGCCGAGGACCATCCGTTTATCCTCAAGCTCGTTCGAACCTTCAAAGATTCAAGGCCCTGAGGGAATGCGGGGTGGGTACGGCAGAAGAGCATCAGTGTCGGCTTGATCAACCACTGTGCGACAGCTCGCCAACTGGATCGCTTGAATCAAGCTTTGTGCATACATGTGCATTCACGAGACTAGCAACCTGAGAATTGGGAAGGACCACCTGAAACGATCAACGGACCTTGTTTCAGTGCACACGACGAAGAACTCTCCCAAAGAAGTCTTGCCATGTGTCGCCTGCCAGCCCCGAAGTGAGGACATGGATACTACTGAGAGCCGAGGGGATGCAGCTCACGGGTCAGACAGTGGCACGGCCACTTCAGTACTGCAAAGAATCCGAGAATCACTCGCGGAGCTTCAGTGGCCCTCGGTCCTAAAGCGGACGTGGTCGGCTGCTGGTCCACCCGAAAAATCGGAGTCTTCGGTTCGTGTTCTATCACTGAACTTGTTGGCAGACAGCAAGCAAAAAGAGGAGGAGTGGTCTGCCACTCCGGAGGATGTGCTACAGTGGCCCAAAAGGCGACTGCGCTTGTTGGAGATCCTTTTGCAAGAGGAAGCTGACATCATCTGCCTACAAGAGCTGGACATGGTTCCGGAGGGAAGCTTGGAGATCGAGCTTTGCCTTGCCGGTTACCAAGGGATCTTCACGAAGCCAAAGCCACCAGCGACGGACGGCTGCGCCGTCTTCGTCAAGCAAGACCGCTTCACGGTGATTGAGGAAGCTGACGCCGGATACGCTGCAGTTGCTCTTCTGAAAGATCGCAGGTCCGAGTTGCAGCTAGTGGCTGCCAGTGCGCATCTCAAGTCAGGCAAGACAGAAGTGGCAGAGAAGCAGAGACGTGACCAGATGGCATCGTTGTTGGACCTGCTGTCACGAATGTCAACTCCTGCCCACGGAGTCATAGTAGCCTGTGACATGAACGCTGTGTCCGTTCCAGATGGCAAAATCGGCGACCCTCTCGCCTACACGGCGGCACTGAGCCATGATCTCCAGCTCAAAAGCTCATATGCAGAGTCTTCTAAGGAGCCTGAGTTCACGACCTGGAAGCTGAGACCCAAGGGCGAGGTGAAGCGGACCATTGATTACATTCTTCACTCTCCCTCCTTGTGCTTGGCGGCCCTCCTGAAGCTCCCGTCGGAGGCGGAAATGCCCAAGGCGCGACTGCCGAGCCATTCCTACCCATCGGACCACATGGCTTTAGGGGTGGACTTCGTTTTGGCTGCTGATGCAAAATGAGCCCGACGGTAGTTATCCAAAGGCTTCAAGCAGCACATGCCGGGCATGTGGGAGCGCATAGTTCAGCCCTGTCAGCTGGGTTTTCAGGGCAAAGGGGTATTTCGGGCAGAGACGGCGCCCTCATGAAACCGAGAAGTTAAGCCTTGAATGCACCCGAAAACCCTTAGCATGGGACCCGAATGATGCGCAGCTACAAACGAGTCCGGATAAATTCGAGAGTCCGGAGACTGGTTTTGGGCAGAGTTGCAACCTGCTGAAACCCTGAGATGGTGGTGTTTGTATGTGTTCGTGTGTTGTGCGCCTCTGCCTGCGTCTGTATGTAAATCTACATTTTTCCATTTACATATATATATATATGCATACATACATGTGTGTGTGTGCGTGTAATCACTTCCCCCTTTTATTAAACACCCCCCTTAATCATGAAAACACATTGGGGCGAATCCTCCCGAAATCATCCCTGCCCTTGAAACCTATTCTGAATTGGGGGGAGCAAGAGCAAGAGCAAAAGCGGGAGCATCAGCAAGAGCAGCGGCAAGAGCAAAGCAAAAGCAAGAGAGGGAGTAAGAGCAAGAGCAGGAGCAAAGGCGGGAGCAACAGCAAGAGCAGGCGCAGGCGCAAGGGAGCAACAGCCAGCACCGGAGCAAGAGAAAGAGCAGGAGCGAGAGCACCACCCCTCAAAAGTGGCAGAACGCTTTCCGAGTTTCTATTGGGGGGGGGGGGACCCCCTACGTTTAATATTAGGGGGAAAGGATTATGCGGATGCTCACACACTTGGCTTTGGTTTGTGGTCCTTGTTTGCCATGGGCCTTTGCGTGCACTTCCAGTTGTTGTGTTTATTGCTGTTGGTGCCCTTGTAGAGTCGAGTGCCAACCTCTGATCGAGCCTGCTGTGCGCAGGTACGTGTATTTCCTGACGGAGTTCGTTACAGGCCATTCGCTACGAGACACCATTTTCCTTTATGTGTATTAGCTGTATGTGTATGTATATACAACATACATGTGCGTATGTGTATATATGTATATATGTATACTTATGTGTATATACGAGAGAGAGAGAGAGAGCGAGAGAGAGAGCGAGCGAGCAGTAGATGTATTGCGTACGCGTGCAAACATGTGCATGTATATGCTTGTGCCGCGTGAGATCAAGTGGCAGAATGTTCTCTGGTCTCTATGCCAAAGGTGGAGAGCTTTTCTTCGCAATCCGCTCTTTGGGCATCCTGGCCGGATGGCAAGCCAGGCTGATCCTTCCCCAGTGTGCACCGTCCCTTTAGCGAGGTTCCTGGATCACGGCTGCCCTGCAGGTTCTACACCGGTGGCCTGATCCTCGCCCTGCAGGCTCTTCACGAGAAGCTGCTGTGCTGCACTCTACGGGGCAACAGTTCATTTGGGACAAGGAGTATCGCGAAGAGATGCAACGGGTGCTGGAGACGCTTTCTCAGTGCAAAAACTAAGGAGAATCGCGTACCGTGACCTCAAGCCAGAAAATGCTGTTTTCTCAGTCGGTCCTGAAGTTGTTGGTTGTTTTCGCAGCTTGTCCTGTGAATACTGAGTTGAGCATCCGGCTGCCTTGTGTACGTAGCTGCTTTCAAGTCATGGCTACAAGGACATAGCCTGCGGCCCTCGGAACCCAGCAAAACGATTCAGGTGTTGCTCGACTCTGATGGGTATCCGAAGCTGATCGACTTCGGCTGTGCCGTCAGACTTGGTCGCACCAGTCCTACATTACCATTGCGTTCCCTTGATCTGCCCAGTCCAAGTTAGAGTACAGTATATGTTGTGTGACCATGGGCATTGATTCCTCCGATGGCTCAGGGCCGAATCAACGCGATGAATGAAGAAAGCCCAGTTGCCATGCACTTGTGCACGGGGGCGCCCAATGGAGGTGAGACGACGCTAATTCGCCTTGGCATGGCGAAAGCATGGCGGAAGAGCAAAGGCGCTTGCTGACAAAGTTTGGTGTGGTTCCCCGAATATCCACGGCTCGATGTAGCGGTGGTTGGCCGTCCAAAGATGGGAAAGCCCAACCGATGCAAGGAGAGAAGCGAACAGTTGTGTAGTCAGCGGGGGGGCCTGAGCGTCAGAGGAGTCCTTTCCAAACATGGCTGGGTGAAGGGTCTTGACTTGGTGGAGGGCATGGCCTCGGAAAGGGTTCAGCAGGATTTCCAGCTTCTACTCAGCGTTGCAGCCAAATCCGCCAGCTGGCGAGAAGCTTTCAACTGTGCGCGGAGAATTAACAGCCACCAAGGAGCCACTGAAGCAGCGAACTCTTGGGGAAAGGGCGGCAGTTGGCAAAGAGCTCTGCAGGTCATCCAGACTTTACAGTGGACGGGCTTTCGGGTCGCTGTCGAGACATTGAATGCAGCTTCCTCCAGTTGTGAGAGACATAGCTTCCGGAGAGGGTGGCTGTGGTCAATGCAGTGCTGGATGGAAGTCGCTGCGAAAGGTCTAAGAACGTCCGTCGTGTCTTTGAACTCAGCCCTAGTCTGCTTGGGCAGCGCCCTGCGATGGCACAGAAGCTGCCACCTGCTGCACGCAGGACTTCACAGGGGCCTAGTGCCTGATGCCATAAGCTTGAACACACTTGTGACGGCATGCGAGAAGACAGTCAACTGGGAGTTGGCAACTCGAACGTTGCTGCTTCAAAAACTCTTCGCCATCGAGCCCGACATCATTGGGCGAAATGCTGCCGTGAGTGCCTGTGCGAATGCAGGGGAGTGGTGCTTGGCATCACTCTTGCTGTCGTCTTCACAGCAATCCGGGCTGCGCATTAGTCCGGTCTCTGTTGCGGCCATGGCCACGGCTGGTGAGAGGTCAAACCAGTGGAGGGTTCCTCTGGGAATGATCGACTCGTACCGGTCGCTGACAGGTGTGGTTTGCTATGGCGCGGCCTTGGATGCTCTCGAGAGTTGGGGCAAATGGGCTGAGGGGCTCAGTCTCTTGCACGAGCTTCCCCAGCACCCCTCATCGCACCAGCAGCTCAAGCCTTGGCTTGATTCAATGGCTTTCTCTGCCACGGTCTCTGCGTGCAGTAAAGCCCAGGAATGGAGACATTGTCTGTCACTGCTCAACCATGTTTGGCAGCACTCTCTTGGCAAGCAATGTCTTAGCACCGCAGCTTGGAACGCCTGCTTGCACGCCTCTGTCGGACACCTGAGCCTGGAGTCTCTCCTCGGTCGGATGCAGGAAATGCTGATTGAACCTGACATGCTCTCTTATTCTGTGTTGGAAACACAGGGCACTGTGGGAATCGAGTCAGCCAGGTTGCTGGCTATTGTAAGGTCTCGAGCCATGCCGCTGCTGGCCGCACGCAAAAAGCATGGGCAAATTGATCGTTCGGTATCCGTCTCACCGCCCCTTCCACGTAAGCCAGCTTCGTGTTCATTGCCTAGTTCACTCTCGTGTGGTGCTCAAGGCATGCGGCGCACTCTCATCGGTACGCCGCACTACATGGCCAAAGCCTTGCAGAGCCTCCAGCACGAGCTTCTGAACTTCTGGAGTTGGCACTTTCCCGTCCTAAGGCTCCAGAGGTCATTCTCGGGGAGGAGTATGGGGACTCGTGTGATGTGCCTCGGCTGGAGCAGGGCATAGCAACGTCCCTCCTCTGAGTCTAGGATCCGATAGGTCCGATAAGTATGCATGTATGCCATAGCAGGGATGCCCGTGTTGAGGGATGGTGACCGTAGGAGGCACACCCACAATCCAGACCTGACATTAATGCTGCTATGTCCATCACGAAGGTGTGGTCCTTGGGTGTGTGCCTCTACGAGTTCGTCTGCGGTCCGCTGCCCTTTGCCAATTCTGCGGAAAACCCAAAGCAGGCCTGTGTTCTAGGGAAATCGCCTTTCCGTGAGTTCCCTCTCTGAGGAAGACGTACGCGAATTGACTTTGCAGGTTTTCCAGCACATCCTCTCCACTCCCCTGCACGCACTCTCAGCCACATTCTTTTGCCATTCCCTGCCATTTCAGACACTTTAACAGATGGGCCGTGCAAGCGACACGTTGCGGAATGTGTCAGGTCGTTCCCTGGCAGTGTTGCCAGCAGCGTTTGCAAGCATCTCCTGAGGCCGGCAGCTTCGAAATGCGGAAGCGCACTGCATTATCTGCACAACCCTTTGCACCTTGAACCTTTCCAGAATTGAAGGAGCCTTCTGCGGCGAAGCCCAGAGGGGCGCCTGGGTTGTGGCCAGCTTTCTTCTCAGATTTCCTCGAAGACCGTCCAGGCTCTCTGGCGCTTCTCGTGTGATGATGACTGAGGAATGGTCTGTGGGATGTGTGCTTCGCCCGGATTGCAAATACTCGTGGCAGCTGAGTCAATCTTCTCTTCAGCAGCCCCATGCACTTCTTTGTTCAACATGTCAGATGGCAGTTCCTGTTAAGGTAGGCTACTGCAAGCTAGCCCCCGCAGTTTAAAGCCTGACAGGGCTGCTATGGACTCCCAAGTGCCATGCCTCATGCCAACCAGGCGTGAGCATGTGTACTTCCAGAATTTCCGCTTCGACAGGCCAGTGGCACCCATACCTAACTGCAAAAGCTCGACTCCATTGCTACGTTGTTGGACACACTTGAAGGTCGTAGGCTCTAAGGCCAGGCTAATAATAGCTGGCCTGTACATAGAAGCGGCGCTCAGACCGCTTGTTGCTAAGATGCTGCTTTTCCAGGATGCTGCACAAGCGACTGGAGCCGCCTCTTGCCTGTACCTCAGAGCTTCCGAAACCTCAGACTGGTTCAGTGTCAGATGCATATCAGCTTCTGCAGCCTTCAATTTTTGAGAACCAGTTGCATTGTGTTCGGACATGTGGTCTGCAGGCGCCCAGTCCTCCCTGCACGCCTAGTGGTGATGAGGCGAGAGTCCGGCTAACACTGTGCATCCCCTGCTTCCTCCGACACTGGCGGAGGAAAGTCTGACCGAAGATTCAGGCTCCTCCGTCCAATCGCTGGAGCCACAGTCCTTGTGGTTCTTGTAATGTCACGCAGGGTATCTATTCAGACATTGATTCTGAGACTGGAAGGTCCGAGTCTGACGACTGGGCCATCTCATTTTGAAGAGTCTGACACTTCTAATTATTCGTGCTACTCCCCTCTGAATGGCTCATGCACCGCATCTTGCAAGTCATGCGAACGTGCTTTTCGCACGCCAGATGTGCTTTCCTGTACAGTGCGCGAGAGTGGCAGCTGCAAAACCAGTGCTTCCCAAGTCTGCCACTATACAGCTAGTCGTACCAGGTAAATGCAGTGCTACAGCAGCTGACGATTTGGATCGCGTGCTGTGTTGCACAGGTGCAGGAAGTCTATAAGTTCGTCCACCGGCTTTTTGCTGTGTTGTTCGGACGTGGCACATGGTGCAGGGATGGCACATGGAAACACAACTTAGCCTTTTGCCCATAGTCTCTAGGCGAGCTTCATGAGAGACCCATAGCTAGTACAGACCTTGGCTGCCCTTGGCCGTAGACACCTGGGATCCCATGGCAAAGCGCCTGGGAGGGGCATCCGGCCGTCCAGGGAAGGCTCAGTTGGACCGCGAGGAGCGCCTGGAGAAGCTGGTGAACTCTTGTGCCTTCGGAGGTGCACCGGTTCCGGTCCCAGAGAAGCCGGGCAAGCGCCCGACCCCGGGTCCCAAGAGTCACCCGGGCTTGGGACGCCCTGCTGCCGGTGCCTCTCACGGGGTGCGTGCGATCTCCCAGGGGAGGGGGAAACCGCCGCCTGCGAATGCGCCTCCGAAACCGGGGAGTAACATACACACCTTAGCATCGCTTGGCGAAAATGGCAGCCGGCTTCAAGATACAACGGAAGCATACCGCCAGCAGCGCGGCACGACTGCCAAGAAAGTTACGGATGTGGGCTACCAGTCGATGACAGCCGAGAAGGCTGCAGAGGTTGACAAGGCAAGAGCGAAGGTTCGGGTCAATTCACATCGGTCGGCAAGCGTTCCAACAAACGCCAAAGTCTTCAATGTCAGCGGCCAGCAGATCTCGCAGGGGCCTGGTAAGCGTGGAGATAGAGGTAAGCAGCCAGGGGCATTGTGATGCTGAGAACGCTTCTCACGGCTTGCCATGTGCTATTTCGATCTTCGATTTTGCCTCTGCTCGTGCGAGACTTGGTTCTGGCCAGCCTGTACAGTTGAGTTGGGAATTCGGCACGTCAAGGAGAACGGAACCAGCATCACGAAAACAGGTTTGAGCCGTTGTCTTGCCCTCACATGGGATGTCCGGCGACAAGCTGCTGTCAGCTGTTCGCATTGAAGTTGTTGTTGCAGAGACCTACACGTGCTCTTTGCTCCAGCACACTCCAGTTTGGATCCACGTGCACTGCTTGCATAGCCTGCCATGCAATTAGAGAATTCGAAGCAGAGTCCGGCGTGACGGATTTGATTGCTGAAGCACCACTACATCAGCAACTCAAGTGAGTTCTTGAGCCCTTGGAGAAGCAGTGCTTGAGTCGGGCGTCCGCAAGAGCAATGGACCGCAAGTGATGGAGGGCGAACCCAAGCTTCCGCCCAGCTGGGCCGCTTCCATAGGCCTGGGTTTGCGCTGACAGCTTGAACGACTGATTTGCGTTTTTACACGCAGAACTCCACCAACAAAGTCTAGATTATAAGATCTACTTCCCAGACACCTGCACTCCTGGCAGCTGGCAACTCCGAAGACAGCTCCTGTCGTTGTCGGCCGTCCACTGTCGGTTCGTCGCTTGCAATGCGGATCTTTCAAGGGCACAACACTTATCCAAGCTTTGCCAGCGGCCAGCGGCCCTCGCAGTGGCCAAGAGGCCCTGTTCGAAAAACAGTACACGGTTCGGCCAAATGTAGACAGCGGCTGACACAGACATAGCCGTTGGAGGTTTGGGAGCTGCTGACGCCGCCAAAAACGAGCTGAAAGCCGTCAGACAGCAGCTGGAGGAGGTGCTTTGGCACTGGGCTCTCTCCTGCTGTCTCTTCCATCAATGCATCTTTCAAGAACTAGGAGTGGGCCACGGCTGGTTCATCTACTTTGCACTAGAGGGAGATCAGATTTTGTCCAGCCCCGTGCAGAGAAATCATCGTATAATCGCATGACGAGCAGAGCCCTCTTCATGTTCTGCACTTCAGGGGGCAGACCTCCAGCATCCTCCAACCCGCAAAACATAGGATCCACCTGTTGAACCCAGAAGTTCCTAGAGTCTCCCTTGCTGACCCAAGACTCAGCAGGCTGTTTCATCAAACACTCCAACTACTCCATTTCACCCGTCCATGGTCGTCTTGTGTCAAGACTGACAATGCTTGCGCAGCATGAACCAGGCTTTGGCACAGAACAAGGTCCTCCGGGCAAAGGCTGACAATTCGAGGCGCAGCTGCTTTGAACGAGTTCAGTGCCAAGTACGGAGCTGCCAACCCGACTCTCCGTTTCGAGAGCTCCACAGGGGCGTGGATGATGCTACGAGGTGCGCCCGATGAACTGCCGGCAAGTGTTGAACAGTTGTGGTTACCAGCCAGAAGAGTGTCGTGGAGCAACCGCGTCTTGAATATGAACAAAGCACGGGTCTTGTGCGCCCGGCTACGCAGCTGTGGCTCGCCATTGAGCTGTACACAGGGAGAGAGATGCTTGGAGACGGCGAGCGGAGAAGGCTGAGAAGAAGGCCTGCTGCCAGCTGCTGAATCGTCGCTTCATAGTTGCGCTTGTATGTGGGTAGGTGGAGGCATTGACGAAGCGAAGACCGCTTCCCAAAAATGCCACGCATGCAAGGCTCATCGACTGCATTGTGGCTTCAGAAGTTGATACGTCGCGGCTACACACCGTGTTTTTCAACTTTGGCTTTGTAGGTTGCTGCGCAGATTGCAGAGAAACATCGCGTGTTGGGCTCAGAACCGGTGTTGCAACGCTGAGCTTCTTCTTATGTATCCCTGCTGCCTAGGCGCGAGATGCGTGATGCTGAGCAGGGCTTTGTTATCAACAAAGTCACGGAGAAACATGGGAAGACGGAGGCCGGGAAAAGAAAAGAGCGTATGCAAATGTGGAGAACGGGACTGGGCATCGACGGCCATTGAACTGTTGTTGTGATTTGTTGTGCAACGCGACTGTCAGGTGCGTCGCGTGGCCGTGCTCCTCTCATCTGCTCAGTACACATGCAATGCTAACGGTTTCATAGAGATGGCAGGGTCTCTTCGCCGGCGAGGTTTGCCCGCACATGCTGGTGCTCAAGTGGTGCCATGCACATGAAGCCTTTGGCAGGGACCCGGGCGTTGTTCAGAGATGCTGGTACTTGTAGGCGACGGGCCGTCTCAGGAGCAGGCGGACAACCACGCATGCACAGAAGTGTCGTTCACAAGGCTCAACCTCCAAATGGCTTGACTTGCGAACAGCGCAAGCCCCGGGATTGAGCGTGTCCATGTGCTTCGCCACTGACTATACGAAGCTCATCCAAGTGCACCGTAAACGCCTAGGTCAAAAAAGTTGAGTATGGGCCGAAAGCCAGAGCCAGTAAACTATTTCCAGAGGCGCCTGGCACAGGGCAGGACATGGGTTTGGCCAGATTGGGATTCTGCACCGCAAAAGCAGCCAGGTCTCTCCATGGCTATGCTTTTCGTTGGTGACGGCTGACAGGTCAAACAGATAGCGTCGATTGGTAGCCTCCACAGCCAGGCTTGAAAGTGTCTTGACGAGGTCCTACGATTTCATCACTTCCAACGACAGCTCAGCCCGCTGCTTTGCCCTTTAGCTGCAAAACGGCGTCACGGGGCTGACTCCATGCAGGCTGAGACCTTGGATTCATCCCTTGCAGGTTTTGAGTATCTCTCGACTTTGCGAGGGCTTTGCTGCCCCTTCCTCGAAAGGGAGCTTTCCTTGCAAAGCATTCCAAGGCAGTTGCTTGTGCTAAGGAGGGGATTTTCAAGACCAGAGGGGAATTCGCTGGCAGCTTATCCTTTGCAAGACAAACGACATGGCAGCATGCCATTGTGAACCGCAGCGCTTGTTCAAGGAATCTGCCAAAGGATGGCACAAGCTGAAGACAGGAGACCCCTTCCTCCCTGGTATCCTGCGTCTTAGAATGCTTGCGAGTACCTCCGAAGGGTCATCGGAGAGCAGGAACCCAGCGCAGAGGGCTGACGCTCTCGCAGGCCGAGGGCGAGCCAAGACCAACACGTGGTGTCCTAGGTTTTGGCTAACACGTCGTTGGAGCACTTGTTCCACCTGGTCCTAGCTGCTTACTAGAGTGCGGCAACATCAAAATCAAGCAGTAGGTGGGCGCCAAAAGCAGCGCAGCTCAGTAGGCAGCAGGGCACCTGCCGGAGAGTCTCCTCCGAATCTGGATTCGACTTCACTCGGACTCTCTCACATACACACTCTCTCTCTCTCTCTCAATCTCTGTCTCACACACACATGCACATGCACACGCAAAGGCGCGCTGTCCGAAGTAGATAGTGGCAAGGACAAGACACTTGTCACTGTCTATACGTGTTCTGTTCTAAGAAGCCAACCCAGAAGGAAGCACAGCAGTCAACTCAGGGCCTTTAAAAGTAGAGGTCGTGGAAGCGATGTCAGCTGAACGCGGCCTTTAAGAGTGCTGCTTGTGCTGCCTGGGAGGTCTTCACGGAGGCTTTGCATCAGCGCGCCTTTCAGCTCCCGCCTGCAGAGATCGTGGAAGCCCGGACCCCGACGCGATGCTCCGAAACTGGCGCATTAGCTTTCTTCGTTCATCCTGGCAGTTGAGACTTGATGACTTAATGAGGATGCTGTTGAGCCGGATCTGCCTGACAGTGGGCCTGTGGAGACGCAGCCGAAGCTGGAGACTAAGCAGGTTCTTTGATTCACAAAGCAGCACCTCACAGTGTTCGAAGCGATTCAGGCCTATGGACTTGTTTGACTTCTGTGATGAATCGCCAACCTCGGCGCCACTTCCTCATTCCCGAAGCACACCAGTCGCAGTCGCTAGTCGGATGCAGTTCACTTTCAGGAAGCAGTCGGCCCCGGCCATGGTCGCACAGCCGTCACGGAAGTCGAACCTTCCAACGACGACCTTCGGACCAGCTTTTGCAAGGAAGCGCGTGCTGCGTGCTGAAAAAAGGTGGGTGCCTGAAGCCTCAGCATATATCCGTATCCGCGTGCTGGTCCAGGACCCTTAGCAACTGGATGAGTGCCCCAACCGCGCCTGGAGCAGCGGCCAGCCAAGGCAGTCGAATTGCAACCGTGCGGAAGGTCTCAGGAAGCCCTTCCTCTGAATGCATAGGCACCCTTCCGAAGCCAGGCGAAAATTGGGCTCAGCACTCAGCGTGGGATACCTTTCGAAGTTGTTTAATTGCACTGCGCCATGCCTGAGTGGTCAATTGACTGAGGTCTTCACTGGTGCGGTAGATCGCGTTGACCTGTATCGAGATCCTGGTGGAGCAGAATGGGTCAACGAAATGACGCGTCAGCATGATTTGCACGGATTGGAACTCATAGTGCTGTGAATGCCATCCGCGCTGTTAGCACCAGCACAGCTGCAAAGTCACGATGATACTGGTAACGATAATGCTGTTGATGATGGGTATGACTTTCCGCATCGTTGCCGTGCACTAAGCCTCAAGCGAAGGGAGGGAATTGGTGTGCATGGGTTGTGCCAGGACCTGTCGTGGTCCAAACAACGACCGGAGGGCCTTCGCCTCAGTTTCATGCGCGTCTTGGCTTTTGAAAAAATCTTTTCTCTTGTCGAGATGGTCACGATCCTGTCGATGCTGCCGCAGCAGCGGATGGTGGAGATTAGGCTTGCTTCGTCACCTTCCTTGTTAACGAGATACATGTTCCTGCTGTAAGCTGTTAAACTTTGCGCTGCTTTCCATTCGCCTGGTTCCGAGACCCCCCTGTTTTGGTGTGGAGTTCTTTCCTGTTGGAATGCAGTGGCATGGCATCATGAGATTGATCCGGGCAAATACAGACTTATCAATCCTGATCCCAGACGCAGTTCGGAGAGCTTCGCTGCAAATTGACAGATGACAACGGAGCGCAAGCAAACCGCAACAGTAGACTGTATAATAATTCTTTACTAATGTGTAAGGCAATTTGAGGTTGTATAACAAGGGGGTTTCTTGTAGATTAGTCTAGGATGCCCCTTGTGTGGTTCAGCCTGTAAAACGATAAGAAGTAAAATAAAACGATAATGTTTGAATGTATGTTACATGAGTACTATGACTAGTCCTATCACGATTACCACTACCTACGGTTTACGGCTACTGCTGCTACTGCTCCTACTGAACTTGCTACTGCTATTGCTACTGCTATTGCTTCGTGTAGACTGAGGCTTTCGAGCCTGCAATTGCACAAACTGAGGCTCGCGAGGCTTGAGAGGCTGCGCTTGTACAAACTGAGGCTTGAGAGACTGTACTTGCTTGTGCAAGCTGCACCGCTGCAAACTGAGACGTCAAGACTTGCTACATGAAACCTCCAAAATTCGAGGCAAGTTGAGTGTCCANTTGTTTGACAGAGGTGCCTTTCGAAGGACATGAGCCATCCGGTACCCGTGCCAGCTAGCAAGTTGAGGTGTTGTTCACCTGTTCTTGAGACCTGTGAACCTTTTGGAATCGCAATTGTAGATTGCAGAGGGGTTGCAAGATCTTGCCAGCTATCAAGAGCCAGGCCTGTGCTCCATACTTGTCATAAGTCCCAATTTGGGGATAAGGGATTCATACCGGGGTTGTTATAATTTCGCGACAGCCATTGCTTGCCGCCGCCATGCGGCAAGAAATGCAGCGCATTTGCTGTGAGCGCTTGGATGACTTTATAGAGCTCGCGCGGCCCCCATCATTGCGATGTTTGATGCTGTGCTGAATTTCCGTTGCACCAGGGACCGAGACGTAGCATAGCAGACGACCGTCCCAGCCAGCAACTAACGTGGCTTACTCAGGACAAGCCATTCCACTCCTTTCTGAGCGCGGTTCGGAGCCCAGTGACAGAATTGTTGCAGATTAGCCTGCTCATGCAGAATCACGGCAGCCTCAAGTTCGGAAAGAGCCCTGCCAAATATTTGTTTCTATCGACCCATGTATTGTTGCCTTTGTCTACACATGTCGCCGCAGTCACCACCTTCAAGATTCGCAATGGATAGATGGGCGCTGTTTCCGTACCTTGGGGCGCTTCGGTTTCGCTGAGCTAGGTTTCTTGGGTTACGGGGCCCCTAACATCCGGCTCCAAGACATGCAGAATCCGCTGCAGGCATCCATGGAATATCAACATTCTAGAGCCTCGCACTACAAGCGCTTGGAAGACTTCATAAAGCCTGCCTGGGCCCCAAAGGGTGGTTGCTGTGCTGAGTTGGCATCGCGCCTGGGCCTGGGGCAGTGACTGCCAGTAGAGCGGACCACAGTCCCAATATGCCAGCCAGCGCGGCCTGCTAAGGTCGAGCACCCGGAGTTCTCTCAGAGTGTGGTTCGGAGCCCGGTGACAACAGTTTTTTGGATCTTGTATGGCATGTCCCACATCAGCATGGGGCAATACTGCAGCCTGCAGTTCGGAAAGAGCAATGTGAAACATCAAGCTTCTGACACTAGCTAATCCCTTTTACTAAACTCCCCCCTAATACTAAAAACACATTTCCCCGAATCCACCCCGAAATTAGCCTCCCCTTTAAAGTGGATTTGAATTAGGGGGGGAGATTTAGGGTCAAAGGTTCAGGGTTTAGGGGTGACTCAACTGCTGAGCTCTCTCTCTCTCTCTCGACGACGACGACGACTACTACTACTAGCCACGCCCCCCCCCCCCNACAGCTGCAGAAGATGCAGGGGCTCAGGCCCCCTATCTGTGACAGCTGCAGAAGTTGCCGATGCTCACTTGCCTTAACTGTCGCAGATGCAGGGGCTGAGGCTCCCTATATGTGACAGCCGCATAAGTTCCCGAGCCTCACTTGCCTCAACTGTCACGGCCGCTGAAGTTGCAGAGGCTCAAGCCCCAAAACTGCGACAGCAATTGGAGTTGCAAATTCGACGGGGAAGAAACTGCCAAACCACAGGTGGTCGGATAGTACGAAAACACTGTAAATACCGTGNGTAAAACGGATGTGTGTTAGAGGAGTATGTGGGGGGGGGGTGGTTGGTGGGGGGGGGCGCCTACTACTACTACTACTACTATTACTACTCACTAAATCTGCTGCTGCTATTACGACGACAACTACGACGACTGCTACTACTGCTACCACTACCACAACAACTACCATCACTATGAGAACTGGTGACAGCTGCTGAGAAGTGCTGAGAACTGTTGAGAACAAGCATGAATTGGCATGGACGATCAATGAAACAGCATGCATTGACTGGATGGAATCTGGATATGGAAGATGGGATGGTTGCGACGGAGCCATATTAAGCCCTTATAAAAGCTTTTATTAAGCCTTCTTGTACCGTGGCTAGGGGTCTCCAGACGCGCGCCGCCTTCAGAGCCGGATGTCCCACGAGAGCCGGATGTCCCCCCAGAGCCGGATGTCCTGCGAGAGCCGGATGTCGCAAGAGCCCGATGTCCCCCCAGAGCCTGTGGTCACCCCAAAATCTCGATTGCAGGTGGGGCATGAGACCCTCGGGCATTGAGCCCGCGAGCCTCCCTAGAATAGCTTGTGAGACAGCCGTCTGCCCACTGAGCTATGGCCGGATAGCTCATTGGGCGGGCGGCTGTCTCATCAGGCGCTTTGGGGAAGGTCGCGGGTTGGTGTCATTCGGGCCCTTTTCCCCACCCGGAATCGAAATTCAAGCACCCAAAACCGCGCAAACCCACCCAAACCCACCGAAACCCTCCCAAACCCACCCATTCCGCCTGCTACTGGTGTTACTGGTGCTAGTGCTGCGACTGCTGCTGCACTACTCCTGCTATTGATAACACCGCTGCTACAGCTGCTGCTAATGCCGCTGCGATCGCTGCGATTGCTGCTGCTGCTGCTACTACTACTACTACTACTGCTGCTACTACTACTACTACTACTCCTGCTGCTGCTGCTGCTGCTCTACTACTTCTACTATTACTTCTACCACCTGCTACGATGACGACGACGACTACTACTACCACCACTACCACTACCACTGCTACTGCTACTGCTACTATTCTTATTACTACCACAAGAACTGCTACATGCCACGACTACGACGACGACTACCACTACTACTATTACTACTCACTAAATCTGCTGCTGCTACTACGACGACAACTACGCCGACTGCTACTACTGCTACCACTACCACAACAACTACCATCACTATGAGAACTGGTGACAGCTGCTGAGAAGTGCTGAGAACAAGCATGAATTGGCATGAACGGTCAATGTAATAGCATGCATTGACTGGATGGAAGATGGGATGGTTGCGATGGCTGGATGGATGATTGCATGGTTGTGATTGGATGGTTGCGATGCTTGCAAAGGATTTCAATTGCATGACTCAGCAACTGCTCAATTGAGCCTCATTAAAAGCTTTATTAGCTAAGCCTTTATTGAAGCCTTATTATTCAAGCTTTGTTAAGCTTTATGAAACCCTTATTAAAGCCATATTAAGCCCTTATTAAAGCCTTTATTCAGCGTTCTTGTACCGTGGCTAGGGGTCTCCAAACGCGCGCCGCCTTCAGAGCCGGATGTCCCACGAGAGCCGGATGTCCCCCCTGAGCCGGGTGTCCCGCAAGAGCCCGATGTCCCACCAGAGCCTTTGGTCACCCCAAAATCTCGATTCCGGGTGGGGAAAGGGCCCAAATGACACCCTCGTGCATTGAACCCACAAGCCTACCTACAATGGCTTGTCTGCCCACTGAGCTATGGCCGGATAGCTCATTGGGCGGGCGGCTGTCTCATAATGCGCTTTGGCGAAGGTCGTGGGCCAATTTCCGGGGGTGCATTCGGGCCCTTCCCCCACCCAAAATCGAAAATTTGTTGTGGCCAAGGGCAGCCAGTAGCGCAACCAAACTCGCCCAAAACCGCGCAAACCCACCGAAACCCACCCATTCCCACTTGCCCATGCCCATATGCCCGTATCCCGCATACACCCGGGCCCCCTGCTACTGGTGCTGCTGCGACTGCTGCTGTACTACTCCGATAATACCACTACTACTCCTGCTGCTGCTGCTGCTGCGATTGCTGCTGCTACTACTACTACTACTACTACTACTGCTACTGCTACTACTACTACTACTACAACAACTACTACTACTACTACTATTGACTACTGCTGCTGCTACTACTACTTCTACTATTACTTCTACTTCCTGCTGCGATGACGACGACTACTACTACCACCACTACCACTACACCATCAAGCTCATCATCACCATCACCATCATGAAGCTCAGCAAAATCGTCATCGTCATCACCATCATCATCATCAAGCTGTCATTGTCATCAACATCAAGCTCATCAAAATCGTCATCATCATAATCAAGTTCATCCTCACTTAATTCATCGTCATCATCATCATCAAGCTCATCAAAATCGCCATCACCCTCATCATCGTCATCATCATCAAGCTCATCAATATCGTCATCATCGTCATCATCATCGACATCTTCATCAAGCAAAAACTGCAAGTAATATAACAATACGCCCTAATTATAAAACACATTTGGAGTTCTTATTGTCGGGGGGGGGGCCTTTAATATTCGGGGGAAGGCATTATTTCGATCCTATATGGCATGTCCCACATCAACATGGGGCAATACGGCAGCCTGCAGTTCGGAAAGAGCCCTGTGAAACATCAAGCTTCGTGACACTAGTTATTTCGATCCTATATGGCATGTCCCACGTCAACGTGGGGCACGGCAGCCTGCAGTTCGGAAAGAGCAATGTGAAACACCAAACTTCGTGACACCAGTTATTTCGATCCTATATGGCATGTCCCACATCAACATGGGGCAATACGGCAGCCTGAAGTTCGGAAAGAGCCCTGTGAAACATCAAGCTTCGTGAAACATCAAACTTCGTGACGCCAGCTATTTCGATCCTATATTGCATGTCCCACATTAGCATGGGGCAATACGGCAGCCTGCAGTTCGGAAAGAGCCCTGTGAAACATCAAGCTTCGTGACAGCTTTTTCGATCCTATATGGCATGTCCCGCATCAACATGGGGCAATACGGCAGCCTGCAGTTCGGAAAGAGCCCTGTGAAACATCAAGCTTCGTGACACAAGCTTTTTCGATCCCACATGGCATGTCCCACATCAACATGGGGCAATACGGCAGCCTGCAGTTCGGAAAGAGCCTGTGAAACATCAAGTTTCGTGACACTAGCTATTTCGATCCTATATGGCATGTCCCACATCAACATGGGGCAATACGGCAGCCTGCAGTTCGGAAAGAGCCCTGTGAAACATCAAGCTTCGTGACACTAGCTATTTCGATCCTATATGGCATGTCCCGCATCAACATGAGGCAATACGGCAGCCTTCAGTTCGGAAAGAGCCCTGTGAAACATCAAGCTTCGTGACACTAGTTATTTCGATCCTATATGGCATGTCCCACATCAGCATGGGGCTATACGGCAGCCTGAAGTTCGGAAAGACTCCTATCAAATATCAAACTTCATGGGTCTACTTGCTACCTTGATCCACACATGTCCACATGTCCGCCCGTGTTTTAGCATTCGGCACTGACAAAGTTCGTACATGGATAGATGGGTGCTGCTACCGTGCATTATTTAGCTGAGCTGGCTTTCTTCGGGCACCGGGCCCCTTACACTCTGCTCCAAGAGACATGACATGCAGAGCCCTTGCAGGCATCCGTGGGATGTCAGCATGACAGAGCCTCGCACTACGAGCGCTTGGAAGACTTCATAAAGCCTGCCTGGGCCCCAAGAGCGGGCTTTGAAGCACACCGAGTTTCTGTTTAGCTGAGCTGGGCGTCTTCGGTTACGTCGCCCCTTACATGCAGAACCCGTTGCACGCATCCGTGGAATTTCAGCATTACAGAGCATCACACTACTAGTACTTCATAAAGCCTGTTTGGGCCCCAGAAGCAGGGTGATCCTGCACTGTATTGGCATCGAGCCGCGGGTAATGACGGCCAATAGAGCGGAAGAGAAGGTACGTACGTGCGAGCCTGGGCCAGCTAAGGTGGAGACAACGACATCTTTTTCAAATCTGGGCGTGGAAATGCGTTACGAAGATGTGCAGAAGCTTCAGCTATTAGGCACAGGATCTTGGGGGACCGTGCATAAAGTCGAAGCTGGTGGCAACATGTACGCGTTAAAGAGTTCTGAAACAGCTCTGACGGAACAAGGGACTCTACTTGCCTGCGACTCAGCGTTCATCGTAAAATGTTTCCAGACTTTTGTGGCGGATGGCACCACCCACCTCCTGATGGAGTTAGGCAGCGGGGCCGATGTCGAGGACCTCTTTGTCAAGAAAAGCCTTTTCGGCCGAGAAGCTGCAGTGCAATTCATTGTCGCTGGCGTGCTGCTGGCGCTGGAGCATTTGCACTCCAAGAGCATACTCCATCGCGATATCAAAGCCGCAAATACGGTATTAACGAGGCAAGGTCATGTGAAGCTCGTTGACTTTGGCGCGTCAAAGTTCGCGACAGACAAGTGTTTCACGCGATGTGGCACACCCCTGCATTGGGCCCCAGAGGTCTTGAAGGGAGGCTATTCGTTCGAGGTGGATTGGTACAGCTTGGGATGTTTGGTATATTTCCTTCTTTGCGGATCATTTCCTTTTCAGGCGGCTACTACAGCAGAGCAGCTGATCAAAGCGATCCTGAAAGGCAAGCTTCTTTACCCGGCACCTTTCTGCCAACGTACCAAACCATTGGTACAGGGTCTTTGCGCTAGAGACCCGTCGAAGCGTTTTAGCTCACCGCAAGTCCGCAACCACGACTTCTATGGCGATTTTGATTTCGTATTATACAAAGCTGGTGCCATGCAGGCACCTTACTGTATCTAGTGACTGTCAGCTGCGCCCTTCATAGAGGGACCTAATACAGGTTCCCGGAAGGGCTCGCAGGGCCTGAAATCTGTGGCCCTCGACAGCACGCAAAGCGTGGGACTAAAGCCTGTTTGCGGACCGCGTGTTAGTGAAAGCCGGCACTAGGGGAGGTGTGCAGTCTTTCATGTTCGTTGCACCGGCAACTGGAAGGCGAGTGAGTAAGAGTGGGAGATTTTCAACGTTTCATGTCCGTGTATGGCAGGCTGACTAAAGGCATATATAATCGTCTGCTAACGGATTTTTTGATTCGTCTTTAAGGAATCGTTTAAACTCTGGACTTGGGCATAGATTAGATCCTATATATTTAGGAGTTCGTTATTCTATTTCGGATCATAATATGAAATTTTACGATTTTTCTATGATGAGCATTCGAGATCTGAGAAGTTTGGAAAACTATCAGTGGGTTGGATATGTTGCGCACTACGAATCAAGGAGAACGGAGAATGGTATTAGTACTTGGATCAAAATACTGAGGAAAAGTAAGGTTTCAGGAGTAGATGAGTGGTTTAGTGGGGTTTTAATTCGGTATATTATAAGGGTTCCTATATGCACAGACTACGAAGCAGAAGTAAGGCAAAATTCAGTAATAAATAGTTAAGGGCATAAATAGAGGACCGATACATATAATATATATATATATATATATATAGAATACGATATATTGTGCACTCAGAACTTTATTTCGTATAAGTACTGAAAATTCTAGAAATTTGAAGAATTGCCGAGGTAGATATTTAGTATGTTCTATGTCAATCAGTAACAAGAGTGTAGTAGGAAGGAATGCGTAGCGGATTCCGATATAAAAATCTAGTTCATGCATCTATCCACGAGCATGACTCGCAGTATCTCCTAAGCGAGTGATGGCAAAGAAAAGACCCAGCTGCGAAAGTCTTTACGAGTCCTCGGAGGTCCCGGACCTATTGTGGCCTAGTTAAGTACGCTTTGGTGCAATCCTGCTGTCAAATGCAGGGGCACGGACAAGCTCAAATTTGTGAAGGGCTGGTCGTGCCAGCCTCGTTGAAAGCTTACTGTCGTGCGTGCTGGAGACTCGAACTGGCTCTTCAAGAGTGGCATGGCAGGGCACGCCTTCTTGATGACAATGGGGCGTGGCTGATTGAACAGGTCAGGCACCGCAGCACGCACTGTGCTGCAGAGGAGAGGGTCATAGCTTGGATTTATTCCGGGAATGAGGCTCCCAAGTGACCTTCATCTTCTGTGCCGGTCCCTGAGTAAGATGCCAGTGAGATGTTTCAGCTTTGCGACATGCGGTCCAAGGCTCCACCTCCATGGACTTGGTTGCCCCTCTGGTCAGCTCTAGCTCCGCTCGGATGTTCTCATCGCAGCGGACGCGGCGCAGGAACGAGAAGAGCCACTGCCATCCCAGCAGCGATGCCTATTGCATCCTATTGCTGTAGATCGTGGAGAGGTTTCACGCGGCTTGATAGCGTCAAGGCTCCATCGCTTAAAAGGAGCTTTTTGGTTTGGCGTTTGTCCAGATCTGCCCGAAGTTGACATGTTCCGTCAGACCGCACCTGGTGTTTAGCAGGACTTGATTTGCTTGTCATGTTCATTTGGGCTCAACTGAAACGCATTCGCACAGTTGGTGGAAGGCCCGCCCTGCAGCAGCGGGCTTGCGCCATGAATCTACGAAAGACCTACTGCAACAGCTACCGCTGCTGCGACCGTTGCTGCGGCTTCTTCTTCTAGTCCTACTACTACTACAAATACTACTGCTGCTACTACTACTACTACTACCACTACATCACCACTGCCACTGCTACCGCTAGAGCTACCAGTACTGCCACTGCTACTACTACTGCTACTACTACGACGTTACTACGACAACGACAACAACAAGTGCTACTACTACTACTACTATTACTACTACCACCACGACTACGACTACGACTACGACCACTGCTACTGCTACTGCTACTGCTACTGCTACGACGACTACTGCTACTACCACTACTACCACCGCTACCACTACCACCACTGCTACCACTAGTACCACTACCACTGCTACCACTACCTGACCGCTACCACCACCGGCACCACTACTACTACTACTACTGCTACTGCTACTGCTACTACTACTACTACTACCACGACGACTACTACTACCACTATAACTACAACAACTACTTCTACTACTACTACCACCACGACGACTACTGCTGCTAATCCAGCTAGTGCTACTGGTGCTGCTGCTGCCTCTTCTCGACTATGACTATTGCGATTCCCCTTGCTAGTAGTGTTGCTGCCTGCTTACTACTAAGACTGAGACCAAGACTCACTCTTCACTCCTGCTCCTGCCAAGTGCTGCTGCTGCTTCTGCTGCTATTACCTTTTCAGTTTTCGGAATCGCGAGTGTGTGTTTTGGCAGGCAGTGGACATGGCTCGCCCGGGCATGCTCGGCTTGAGTGCAGTCCGTGTTCACGACGGTGCTCTGAGATCTTTTGAAACTTTGCGAGCGAGCCGCACATCGGCATCCAAGCCACAAGGCAGATGGGAGATTGCTGCATTTCGGATACAGTTGCACTTTAGGCAATCCACGGGCGCGCGCGCCGCTACACACAAACGTGAACACAGCAACCTGCTGGCCTCATGACCGGTCAGAAGTTCCTTCACAGTTGATTCGATGGCGTTTGGTCTTGCACTGTCCACATGTGTTCTGCAGCTTGGCTCGAAGTTGTGACAGTTCGAGAGATACCCCTCCTCAGCATGCCGAAGAAGGCTGGAAGCACACCGAGCCCATCAATGGCTGCTGACAACTTCCGGAAGAACCAGAGTAACCAGAAGAACCCGAAACATCCGGCATATTAAAAATCCCGAGGACAAGCATCACGGCCAGCAGATTATCAACAGGTCATTGATCAGAGGCGCGAAGCAGGCCAACGCGAAGCCGAGCTCAACCGGCGTGTCTATGAGGCACATGCCACGGCTGCAGCTATCGGCCGAGACACACGCAAGGTCGAGGCGGCCGCAAAGGAGGCATGTGGGCCACAGGCGAGGGTGGAGAAGGGTGGCTCGCGCCACAAGCACACGAACCTGGCCGATTCCGACCTGGACTTGAAAGTGGATTTGCCGGGGAACCAACCCATGACAACGAAGCATCGTGAGAAAATAACAGGATGCCTGGACCAGCGCTTTGGCAGTCACAGGGTAAACACATCAAATCCACGAATCCACATCATTCAAGGCGAGGTTTGCTCCATCGACGTGGTGCCCGTGCAATCTACGTATGCACAAAAAGGCTTCCACACTGGATTACCCAAGAACCCCTTTCAGAAGAATAGAAAGGCCCAGATGGCAGTGCGCGACACGAAACTCCAAGCCATGAAGCAGGGCACCAAGCTGCGGGGATACGATGTTGAAAAGGAGGTGCTTCAGCAGCAGCACCTTGACTTGAATCAGAAGGCGCATATGCAATTGCAAAGCGGGAGGGGGAGTAAAGCATTCAGCGCATGCTGGCTTTCTGTGAGTCTGTTGCCTGCAACACCAGTCACCCTCTCTGAACTCCTCCTATATTTGTCTCGTTTGCTGGCTCAGGCAGACACATCCTAGTGGTGGCAGACATCGGACAGAGTCCAGCAGAAACTACTTGCCTGAGTGCCGCAAATACTTATGCTGGGGATGCTGCAACTCCTTTGCCCCCTATGCAACAGGCAACCATCTAGCCGCAGCGCGAGGCTGTCGCCTTTCGCTCTAGGGGCTCCGGGCAGCATCACGCACACGGTTCCAGATTATAAACTTCCTGCGCAGAGTCGTACAACTGGCGCATGCAGAAAAGAGTTGGGGCTCGTGGAGCTAGTTCTGGGGGTGTTTGTCCGGGTGAGCTGTTGGCCTGAAGCTTGTCGCCGGGCGTGCTTTCATGTGCCAGGGCCGCAAGGGGGGACTCAGTGTAAAGAACTTCGCTTGGGTAGCAGTAGCAGTTGAAGGTTCTTCAAAAGACTAGATATCCGACCATGGCCCCAGAGCGATACTTCCCAAGCGACCTTTCGAAGGCTTGAACTTTTCCGGTCCGGCTGCTGCAGTCGTGTCTGCGGTCACCGCTCAGTTCTCAGCAAAGCTGGCTGGGGACAGAAGACTGAGTACTGGGGGTTGCGATGTTGCTCAGGCGTTTTCTGCTGCTAGGGGCACAACCCTGCGCAGCAACTTGCGGGCGCGGCACGTCACAATGGCAGCCAAAACGGTCCAGGCCTCCGAAAGCACAGTCGTGAGGGGTGATTGCGAACTCACCCTCCAGCAGAGGAAGGCTATCTCCAGAAAGTGAGCAGAAGTGTTGGCCAGAACAAGCGATGGCATATCTCGAAAAGAGGCCAACGCATACCTCCAGACGAAGGTGGAGGCCGAGACCGTTGGAGCTTTGCCTTCCAGTCACAATGGCGTCTGACTTCCAACTCTGCTTTCCTTGTGAAAGCCCTCGTTGAGCCCGCAGGAGATGGTGGCTTTGCAGCCCGTGATGCTCTTCTCCAAGTCGTGGTGCCCATTTTGCACCAAGGCGAAGGCGGGGTAATTTGATGGGCCCTACTCACACTGCTCTGCTCACTGCAAGAACTTGCAATTGGCATGTTGCATTACGTTTGAGCAGACAAGCCGACGCAGGAGGCGATGAAGCAGCAGGGCATTCGCTTTGCTACATGCCACGTGTCAGCATTCAATGAATCCACAGAAGGGTGGCCCAATGAAGCCTGGTGGTGTTTTGCACATGTCTGCATACTTTCTCTCAGTGCTTAGGTGAGTTGGACACTCTTGGTGAAGAAGTCGAGGCAGAGGCAATGCATCGGGCGCGCTGAGCATACTTTATCGGTTGCCACGGTCAGTCCACGGCTTCGTTCCGGTTTGGGTCGGGCTGGGTGCCTTCACTGCAGTTTCCAAGTTTGCAGAGCACCGTCTGCAGTGTGAATACTCTGCCAGCGTGCTTGGAATGGGAAGACAGCACGCCGCAGGTTCAAGACATCTTGCTCGGAATCACTGGAGCGCGGACAGTACCCCGCGTCTTCGTGGGTGGTAAATGCATTGGTGGAGGCGTCTCGGCTTTGCTGTTCCCGGGCCGTCCGACAGGATTCACAAAAATCGCTTCAGCACCTGGGATATCAGTTCCCTTCTCACCTAGTGACCTACGGTAGATGCTAACGGTCGTGTCACGAGCTTCGCATCCAAGAGAAGCTCATGTTCTCAAAATCAGTCAGTGATGCTGATGTCTTGGAACATGGTCATTTTCACTTAAGAAGCATAAGCCGGTCTTGCGAGGCACAGATACCGAGAAGCTTGCCGCAGACGGCTCGTTGAAGACGATGGTAGGCACCTGCTGTCGCAGCACAGGATTAGCGGTATAGCCCGCACTTCGCCAAGCCTCAGACCAGCTTTCTGCGCAGATGAAGCCATGGAAACCTACAAAAACAAAGTCACCGGTGCAGTCTCGTTCCAGCTCCAGAAGAGCGACGAGGCGTTCGGCTTCCTTTTGCGATGCTATCTGATTGTTGCCCGGACTCTTCAGACTTTTCACGCTTCCCTCTGTGTGAGGAGTGGCAGTCGGAGCTGGGCACAGAGAAGTTCCGCATCCTCCGGCGACGAGGCCTGGAGCTCCCCGAGCAGAGTTAACAGAGCCGTCCTCCTTCTTCGGGTCCCCCGAGGCACCGAACGCCCTGGGTCACACAAGTACGACCAGTTCTTGCCAGAGGCCCCCAACGGTTTGCAGGTTCATGTGGGCAGACTTAAGAGAAGCAAAGCGCAGACAAAGCCAAGCAATTTGAGAACCTGCTCCCACGGCTGTGACGAGAAGCCACATGGGATGTGAAAGCCTGTTTCCAGGGACAGCGTTCCGATGCTGACTACAATGCACTGCTGCTAAATCTGTGAGGCGTAACCAGAAGCTCCGATACTATAAGCTTGGCCACGTGTGAAGTCAGAAGTCCACATGCTTGAGTCAGGCTGGCCACTTCTCCTGCGCGGGCTGTGGCCTTCCGCTGTACTCCGCCTCCTCCAAATTCGCGGCTTAGCTCGTTTGTGCGTGATCTGCTGCATGATGGCTCGTTTGCCCCACGCTCGAGTCATGCAAGTTCTATCACAGTCACAGCAACAGGCAATGGTCAAAGACGACACACGAATCAATTTCGTTATTAATGCCGCCAGTGGGCTCGTAGCATTGCTGAGGCATCAACCTGCGGGTGGCCGGTGTTCGACAAATGCGGTGATCTTACAGAAAACATGCTTCCACTTCCCGAAATGGCATCTTGAACAGATCTTGCTAACTGCACTGCGAGACACACTCGGGGTCACCATGTCTTTGCACTACCTTCGGAGTGAACTGATACTGTAGCCTCCTTTTGAGTGGCCTTGGTGTCCATCACAAGGCTATGCCTCGGACGATCTTGGCCAGCATGTGGTGGGGCAACCAGATGGGAGCGGCGCGTTGGAGATCGTGTGCACACGTTGCGGCTCCCACCTGGGACACGTCTTCTACGACAGCGTTACAGAGGCGAGGAGTTCCTCCGAGCACCAGGGAGCAGATTCCATGTACCCCAACCCAGTAAGTAGGCTAAGGGTTGAACCCGCAGTACAAATCAGCAAAACCCAAAGTCCAGGTTTGTCCCATGAATCCGTCTTGGTTCGCTTCGCGCTTATCGCGGTTTTACCCAAACCCTCAAGTGATGGTCTGGCTTTTTATGTTGTTTATTGCTCGGTTAGTTCTGATTCGTTTTAGGGCTTTGAGGTTTCCGGATGCTGGGTTGAGGGTTTGGAGGTTTTGTGGTTCAGGGCTTGGCTGTTTTGGTGCTAGGCTCGCTTTCCCAACCGTTCTGAGTTGCATGGCCCCGTTCGGAATGCTACCGCGTGTTTTTGCTGCAAGGCCAACCCGAATGGCGAGCGACACTGAGCCAACGGGCTCTCCCTGACGTATTCGGAGGGAGAGCCCGAGCTGAAGGACGTGCACTGAGAAAATTTGAAAGCTGTCAGATGCTTTGGCAACTCACAAACGCAGGATCTGAAGGAGGAGAAGATGAACATCCTGCCGCAGTAGATGCACACGTCGGCACTGTGCACAGGTGGTGAGGACCCGTACTGTAGCAGTGTCATGTAGGCAGGCGGAGAAGGCGTAGGCGCAGGCGACGTTAGCAGCAATGCGAGAGGGCCATGAAAGTGAAGCACCAACGAAAGCAGCTGCGCGTAAGCAACGGCTTCTTAAAGGGAACAAATTAGTTGGCAACCAAGCTGGCTGCAACTTGTTGGAGCTGACATCACATGGCCTTGCCTTTGCATGCAGCCGCTAATCCGTTCCTTCACTATTGTTTCCTCTTTCCTGTACTCGTGAGTTTTCACCTGGACAAGGTCCAAGAATTTTCGTGGCCGCAAGGTTCGGCAAGAAGACTAAAGTAACTGCTCATGCTCTTGTATTGTCAGATTTCTATGATGAGATCCGTCTATTCATTATGCATTTTCCACATGATTTGATCTTTTCGAATTTCAGTTCTATTGGCTGACATTTTAATTTGAAATTTGAAGGAAGGCTGTTCATTGATGGTGATCAGTCTAGCCTGGGATGATTAGTCTACTCCTTTTGCTGTAGATCCTTTTCGTGTCGGTTAGCTGGCTATTGTAGTCGAGCAGTTGGTCGAATCGGTATTGAAAATTAAAATTGAATATTTAGTAGCGTTCAACGATTATATGAAAACAATGTAACGAGATCTTTATGCCAAAGGCAATAGCTTGTTCAACAAGCAATCCGACCACATTAATTAATCAAAGGTTAACATTAGAGGTAGTAGTAGTGGTAGTAGTAGTCGTCGTCGTAATCGTAGTCGTAGTAGTGGTAGTAGTAGTCGTCGTAGTAGTGGTAGTAGTAGTAGGAGTAGTAGTAGTAGTAGCAAGGACTTCAGCAGTGCTGCTGACGTTTCGTTCGTTTCGATTCGGCCGTCGTTGCGTTTTCTTTGTGTTTCGAGTCGGTATTTCGTGCGTTTCCTGGCGTTTTAATTCTATACGATTCGATTCCCGTTTCTCGTTTCGTTTCGCGACTTTCCTGTTGTTGTTTGCTGCTTCATCTTGCGTGGCTCTTCTCTCTGCCACAACGTGCAGGTAGAGTTGTGCTTGCAGGAAGGGTTATTGATGATGGCGTGGCCAACTTATATTGATATGTTTGCTGGCGTGCTGCTCCGCGGCGCCACTCCCAAACGTTATTGGAGGCAAGTGTTCTCTAGTGTGCATGTCGCCTTCTGAACTGAGCGGTCCGTCGGAGGTGGTTTCTTCTCCCACTCAAATGTCACTCCCCGTGTGCTTCGGGCATGGCTTGCCGTGGATGCGACTTCCAGCCACAGAGGCCACTGGCACGCATACCGAATACATTAGCTGAGTGATCCACGTCGGGACGATTGTTGGCTTCGTTAGATACTGTAGTCTTGATCAGTATGTCGTTTCCGTTTCACGCACGGCATGGTGTGTTGCGTAGGCGAGGATGCTTCCAGCTCCGCGGAGGCAGTAGCTATTGGAGGCAATATCTTCTCCCACCCATATCCAATTTCTGAGTGCTTCGCGTATGGGTGGGCTGGCGATGCGGTAGGCGATGCGGCTCCTAGCAATAGAGGCCCCTTAAACGCGTGCTTACTGGATGCTCAAGGTTTGTGCCGGGATTGTTTGACCCACGTTGGATCGATTTTTGGTCCCGTGAGACTCCCAGCCAGCATATGCCACTTCTTCATTTGACGTGCGCATGCTGTTCTCTGCTGCACGTTTTGTCTGCGCTGCGCAAGTGAAACTGTGCCACATGCGCACGGTCCTGCTGCAATTGGTGCAGGGTCTTTGTGTTAAAGACCCGTCTAAGCGCTTTCCTCACGGCAAGTCCACAACCGCGACTTCTATCGTGGTTGTGATTTCGAGAAATACGATGTGCCATGCAGGCACCTTGCTGTATCTGATGGCTGTCAACGGCGCCGTCCAGGATACGACGTGCGCATGCTGTTCTCTGCTGCACGGCTTGTCTGCGCTGCGCAGGTGAAACTGTGCCACATGCGCACGGTCCTGCTGCAGACATTGGTACCGGGTCTTTGTGTTAAAGACCCGTCTAAGCGCTTTCCTCACGGCAAGTCCACAACCGCGACTTCTATCGCGGTTTTGATTTCGAGAAATACGAAGCTTGTGCCATGCCTGATGGCTGTCAGCCGCGCCGTCCAGGACACCAAGTACTGACGGCCTGGGCTGCTGATGCTGGTGGTGGCCATTTTATGCTGCGCGGCATTCAGGCGACGACTACTGCCCGTAAAGCTTGCTGAACCCGTTCATAGAAGGAGCCTAGTACAGGTTCCCGGAAGGGGTCGCGGAACGGCCTCCCAGTTGGAGATTCGGCAGTATGGATAATGAGCGCGTAATGCTGGCAGACAAAGCACGCAAAACGCTTGAATGGGACCAAAGTCCGGTTGCCAGCCGCATGTTTGTCAAAGCGCGGCACTACGGCAGGTGGAGGTCTGTCATGCTAGTTTCACTAGGAGTGGGAGATGTGCAACGCTTTTAGTTCGTGCAGTCCATGCGACCACTTGTGTATCATTCGCCAGTACAGTTTTGATGTTGATGCATGGCTTTGTGTATGCATTCCTTAGGTTCGAGATCTATCAGGGCAACGGGTAGGGAAAAGAAGGTGCCCGATGACGCGAATTGTGTTTGCGTAGGGGGTGATGTCCATGGGCTCCATGGTGTTCACCTCCAAAGGCGGCGTGCGCCGAGGTTGTACATTTGCGAATGTTCATATGTGCCAAGCTGTGGTGGGGTGCATTTTCCTACTGCTTATGTGTGAAATACATATTCCATGGTGGCTATGGGTCTGCGGGTCCATTTGCTGCAATTATCGCTCTATCGGGTATCGAAGTCATTCGTGGATCTTCTGTCTGCTTGCGCTACTGGTGGTTATGCCAACCTCAGTTGCTGCTGCAAGACCGCCGACGAATCTTGCGGCGATGTGGAGACAACCCGCGGTCTGCAAATTTAGGAGTGAAGGGGCTATGGTGGGAATGGTAGTGCAGTGCTTCAATGCTTGGCGACAGCGATGCCCAAGTAATCTTTTCCAGACTTGCAGGCTTTCCCAAGGTCAATTGAGGGGTCTCCACCGCGAGGCGGGGCGAGCTCTTAAACGCTTATGTCAAGTTTCTGCTTGGGCTTATTGCAAACAGCAGTGGAACAGGCACTGCCCTTCTTGCAAACGGACATGGCATCATTGTGACTGTTGCATTCACTTGACTCCCCGAGATTGGCACTCGTGCAAAGTCACTTCGGATGGCTCTGCTACTTTCGCACATTGCGATGAGCATGAGGGCCTCAAGATTTGGCAGATTATTCGCGTTGTTGAAACCATTAAGGGTTACATATACAAAGATTTCCTGTCTTCTTCTCCTACGCATTATGATAGGAAGTTATGTGCATTCTGGACAATGCTTGAGGCCAAGTTTGGTGTTGCACATACCACCTCCACAGGTATTCTGTACATGCTCGCTGCTCCGTGGTGTTGTCACAGCTACATAGGACAAACCAACGGTAATGGTTGGACACGTCTACAATCACACAGGTATGCATGCTTGTCTGGGAAGCAGTCCGGGAAGTTATATGACAAATTGCGGCAGATGCACTTCAGTTACTTCAGTTCCTTTGTATTCATACCTCTTTGTGATCTTTCTACGTGCACGACAACTGTTGCGGACAGATTGTTTGTGGAAGCTCAGGCCATCACACTCTGGAAGCCCACCTTGAATGTTCAGGGAACTCCTGGCACTATCAAATACAGCAACGAGTTTGTTTCGTTGGTTTTTCCTCGCCGTGTACAGGATCGACCTCTGATGCATGCGCGAGGGGTTGTTCAACAGGATCCAGCCCTTCTGTTTCCGCCATCTGCGATTCTGGCCCCGAGGGAGCGACCTGACTGGCTGTGGCGGTTGCTGTTTCTAGACGGCCCATTCGTCAACGACGTGGTCTTAAGCTTGGTCTCTTCTTGTCCATTCAATCCTGGCATCCAACGTACCAAATGCGGATCACCCTCACTGCCATGCGATGCCTTGGCAATCACCATCGCGCGATTTTCTTGCAGAACATGAGCCGTTGTTTGGGGGCATTTATCTACCGACGGATTGCCATTAGCAGCTATGTAGGGTTCTCCGCTGTTGTGCGCAAAAGCTTTCAACAACAAATGCAGTGTGCACTATCGGCAGCCTACTAAGCATCTATGACGATCACGGTTGTGAAGTTGTGCATCCAACCCGCCCCGAGCCCATCACTGCTTGACCTTGTTGACAACTCGAGGCGGATTTTGGAACAATCGCACATGCATACTGCATGTTCGTGTGCTGAGGCCTGGTGTTGTAANTTGTGCATCCAACCCGCCCCGAGCCCATCACTGCTTGACCTTGTTGACAACTCGAGGCGGATTTTGGAACAATCGCACATGCATACTGCATGTTCGTGTGCTGAGGCCTGGTGTTGTAACTGGCGTATGCTGGACGGTCATGTCTGTGATCATCTTCAAGGAGTCAAACGACACGTCCCGGGGGACTGGCCTGACACTTGGACTGCTCGGTCGCGGTTCAAACCCGATATGCAACAAGTTTGTCAAGACCTAAAGTTGCAGTTCAGAAATGCGTGCACGATCACTTGTCCGAGTTTGTCTGCCTTTGTTGAAGGGTACAACTGCTCTTCAGTTCAAAGTGCTGTCGAGCGTTCGCTGCTTCGATTTTCTGCTTCTCCCAGCATTCTTCAGGGTCGACAAGCTGCTGCCATACTGTCGAACTTCGCTTGCGTTCCTGTTGATCGGGCCAAAGGTNAAAGTGCTGTCGAGCGTTCGCTGCTTCGATTTTCTGCTTCTCCCAGCATTCTTCAGGGTCGACAAGCTGCTGCCATACTGTCGAACTTCGCTTGCGTTCCTGTTGATCGGGCCAAAGGTCAATTAGCTGTACTATGTCGGCACAAATACTGGCAGATAGGGCAACACTTTCTCAGATCATGCAATGCAGTTCCTGTGACGTTGAGCGAGGTGATTAACTTCAACCAGCACTTCTTTGTGTGGCCAAATCGACTCGAGGTCCTTCCTTTCTGCCACTTGAAACTTGGTCGTGAACATCACTTTGGTCAACTGACGCTGCACGTGAAGGCCAAATCGCTTTTTCCATTATGTGATACTTGGACTTCGCTGAAGCTCCGACCGCTCGTATCGTACCGTCGACACCTTCTCAGCACCACATGCCGGGCCTTGAACTTCATCCAACAATCTGTGGCGCCTGGAGTCACCCTGTGCGCCACCACTTTCTGCAGCAAGCTCAGGAAATTCAATGAGGACACTGCGGCAGCTTTCGGTACTGGAGATGTCACAGTAAACCTACACATTGATGATATTGAAGACTTCTTCACCAAAGCCCCCCGTGACAAGATTCTGGACGCCGTGGAATGGGCATGTTCACGCCTCCGCCAACGATCGGGGCATGACTACGTTTGCATTCCCCGCACTGCTCGCTCCATTAGGCGCAATGTCTGGCTCTTCGCGGACAAACCTGGCCTCAACGGGTGGCGGGCCTTCAAGCCTAGTCGCGAACCCAGTGCTATGACTGCCTCAGTCCCACCTGATCCGCGTCAGTTCTACTGCTTGGCTTTGCGGGACATACCCGGGATTTTGGCACACGACTGGAAGTTTGCTTGGTTTCGGGTGGCGGGCCTCTTGTACAAACAACCCACAGGATTTGCGCAGGGTAGCCCAGCTTCTAGCGGAGCTGCTAATCTCTTCGCGGCAGTTTGTGAGGAGCGGTGGTTACGGCAAAAACCCGTGGCCCTTCAACACCATATCTCCCTGCATTTGTGCGCGGCTCGCTGGATGGATGATCGCCTCTTGGTCTGGAGGCCTGGTTTCCTCCTGTCTCTGCTGCATGAACTGAGGGATCCTGCTTTCTACGCTCGAGAGTGCCGCCTCAAACCCACGCGTGACAACAAGTTCATTGGTCTACGGATCTTCTTCTGTCGGGGATCATTGTGCACTATACCTTGGTCCAGTCACTGCGATCACTGCTTTCTGGGGCACTTACCTCGTGCTAGCCGTCTCACATCCAACCGATCCTATGGCAGTGATTCTGCGGTACGAGGCCACCTACTGGGACACTTGGTGCGTGTACTGGACTTCTGCATCGGAACCCGCTGTTCACTTCAAGCTGCTGTACTCTTCTTGCTGATTGAGCTAGAACATGCTGGGCATCCACCTCGGCAACTCTTCAAGCTTCTGTGGCGAGTCCATTCAAAAATGCCNATCGGAACCCGCTGTTCACTTCAAGCTGCTGTACTCTTCTTGCTGATTGAGCTAGAACATGCTGGGCATCCACCTCGGCAACTCTTCAAGCTTCTGTGGCGAGTCCATTCAAAAATGCCTTTTCTGAATCTCCCATTGCTTATGCGGGACAAGTCTCTGAGTATGCGGTGTGCCGCATGGCACATTTCGGCCCTCTGTTCATGCCCGTGAGCGTTTATTGCTGAAATTTGGCCTTGCTTCTGCTCCGTGGCCTGTGCATGTGGGAGCCCTTATACCGAGATTAAACCCTACTGGGCCATTGGTTTGCTCCTGAAGCCTTGCTTTTCCTCAGCATTTTGTTCCAAGTGCTGNCCTTGCTTCTGCTCCGTGGCCTGTGCATGTGGGAGCCCTTATACCGAGATTAAACCCTACTGGGCCATTGGTTTGCTCCTGAAGCCTTGCTTTTCCTCAGCATTTTGTTCCAAGTGCTGATGCCAACTCTCCTTGACTCGTAGTGCGCAACATGTCCAATCCACTGCTCGCTGCCCTAGTCCAGGCCGCCGTGTCCGGCCCCACCAGCGGTACAGGCAAAGGTACTGGTCGTGGGGTATGCTTCTCAATTCGGAATACCGGCATGTGTCAACATGGTGACAACTGCCGGTACGAGCACGTGGGTAACCAGCGGCGTGATTCGGGCTATACCTTGACAGGCCCTGATGCTTCGAAGAAGTCGGCCTCGCAATCTCTGCAGGTACAGCCGAACCTCCATGACTTCTTTGGGTTCAGCAAGGGAGCTGCGCCATGTGATGACGGCGAACAGTACGGGAAAATCACTGTCGTGGATCGTGAGCAGATCATCTCCCAACTCGTGGCGGTCGAGGACGGTCAGCTCACGCATCGTATCATGCTAGTTCCCGCTACGGTGCACTCGGAAGTCCATGCCTTACTCGAGTTCTTCGGGACGGGTGTCTCCATTGGTGGGCGTCTTGCAACCACTCAAGACACGCAGCAACAACTCAAGACCTTCACTGATCACTTGCGTAGTTCTGGATGGCGACCTCGTGTCACTACTCCCGCCAAGTCCTTGCAATCTGACCTGGCAACTAATATCTCGGAACTTACCGCTCTGCTCAAGAATGGCCTTAACCAACCAGCNATCTGACCTGGCAACTAATATCTCGGAACTTACCGCTCTGCTCAAGAATGGCCTTAACCAACCAGCCCCATCCTCGGCGAAACGCGTGCATGAGGCAAGCACTGGTGACATCATCGCGGCATTGGGCAACATGTCTGCGGAAAATCGTGCTGCCGTTCTGGGTGCATTGGGTGGTGGAGGCCCCATCGCGCCTGGACCTTCACCTCCCAGGAAGGCTGGTCTCTTCGGTGCGGGGCCGGTGGACGCCGTGAACCTTGTACCGCCACTTCCGTATGTGGATATCTCCGCTCCCCTATTCCCCGATGCGGACATGGCTGAGGCCCCAGGGAATGCTGACCTTGCCCGGGTGGAAAACGATCTTCTGGCACTGGTGCGGAGTTCCCGAGCTGGCTTGCCATCAGTCCGGGATAAGGCTGCCTGGGAGGAGAATGCTCCGCTCAACGTGGCTGCTTTCGACGGGATGGTGGGTCCTTGCGAACTTGATGCTGATGCTCGGCGTCTCCCTGAACTGGCCACGCTGGTAAGTTCTCAAACGGATGATCTGATTACGGCATGCCGTGAAATCATACCCAAGGTGGTACGTCAGCTTAATCTGGTGTTCAAGCCGCAATTGCGCCTAGAACTCCTGTTGCGCACTTTTGGATGGGTCTTTGTCGCACGATCTCGTGAACCGGTTGGGGTGGTGGCCTTGAGCATCTGTATCGCCCGCAAAGCGGCTGGCCTAACACACACTCCTTAGATCCCGGCACGTGCAGTCCATGCGACCACTTGTGTATCATTCGCCAGTACAGTTTTGATGTTGATGCATGGCTTTGTGTATGCATTCCTTAGGTTCGAGATCTATCAGGGCAACCGGTAGGGAAAAGAAGGTGCCCGATGACGCGAATTGTGTTCGTGTATGGTTGGCTGACCAAAGGCATCTATAACAATCTGATAATGGCATTTGCTTCATTCTTTACGACATCGATTCAAGATATGGACTTGGGGATAAATATGCATTTAGGAGTTCGTCGTAATACTTCGGATTGTCATATGAAGTATTACGATAATTCTATAACGAGCATCCGAGATCTGAGAAGTTTTGAATATTGTCAGGTGTGTCGCGGTGCTTGGTGAGTGTAGTTTGGGTTATCATATTACGTATTCTTATAGGAAATATGATTTGTGCTATTATTTGGGGTTGGAAAATTAAGTATTTTTGCTGTTTCCTATGATCAGATTGAGCTGGAAGGTTAAGTGTTATATTATAAGAAGAATGGTTCCCTATTTCTATTTAGGGTCGGAATGCTAAGTACGATAAGATCAACGATAAATTATAACAAGAATGATTTGTTGTTATTATTTCGTGCTGGTATAGAAATTATTATGAGGAGTACGATTTATTCTTATTAATTTGAGTTGGAATTTCTCAAATAAAACGATGTCGTGCTGGCTGCGTCCGTGATTCTGTGTGCACCCCTGCCCCCTTGTGATGTGGTCCTTTTCCGCGTTTCTTCGTGAAAGCCTTTTGCGTGATTGTCTCGCGAAACTAAAAACCTGGAAATTTTAGTTCTTGGGTTTTGCATGGGTTCGTGTTTGTTTCGTGTCCGGTTCGTGTCCGGTTCGTGGCTGGTTCGTGCCTGGTTTGTGTGCGGGTTTGTGTCTGGGTTCGTGTCCGGGTTCGCGTCTGGGTTCGTGTCTGGTTCTTGTCGGCTTCGTGTTTGGTTCGTGTCTGGGTTCGTGTCCGGGTTCGCGTCTGGTTCGCGTCTGGGTTCGTGTCAGGTTCGTGTCCGCTTCGTGTCTGATTCGTGTCTCGGCTTGTGTCGGGGTTCGCGTCTGGTTGGTGTTTGGTTCGTGTTTGGCTCGTGTCTGGTTCGTGTTTGTTTCGGGTTTGGTTCGGGTCTGGGTTCGTGTTTAGTTCGTACTTGGTCGTGTTTGGTTCGTGTTTGGTCTGTGTTTGGTTCGTATTCGGTCGTGTTTGGTTCGTGTTCGGTTCGGGTCTGGGTTTGTGTTTAGTTCGTGTTGGGTTCGTGTTTGGTTCGTATTTGGGTTCGTGTTTTGCTCGTATCTATTAAATTTTCGAAATCTTCGAAGAAGTGGTGATCTCTGTTCTATATATATAAGGGATGAAGGATGAATTTTCGATAGAAGATCTTTTAAATAGAACTGAATTTGTATAAAAAGTTAAAGTAAATATTTTGACGTTGTTTTTTGTAAATTGGAGTCGTTAGTATAAATAATTTTTCATTTTTTTTAGTATCGTATTTATTTGATAGTGTGCTAAATTACGTAATTGGTTGATATTTTATTTGAAGTAAAGGTCTCTCTTTTTGTTTTCTATTTTCTAGGAAATTAATTCTATATCTTTTAAATTATAGTGTGATAAATAAAGAAAAAATTTTGTCATTTCGATACGAAAGGTATTTCGAAGGTAAGATTTCTTTTCATTCTTTTTTATATTAGAGTCTCTCTAATATGAAAGGTATTTCGATAATAAGGTTTTGTATATAAAAAAGAATGAAAAGAAATCTTACCTTCGAAATACTTTTCGTATCGAAAAGAATGGTATTCTTCGGTTTTATTCATAAACATAGGAAATATCGATCATTTTCTTTTTATATAATTCATTGTAATGTTTCTGATGATTTCAAATATAGAAAATATATAATTTTCAAGTATGGTTATTGGAAAAATTAGTCTGATAAAATCGGTTATTGTCGTAGATTTCTCTTAAATTTGGCGTCTCTAATAGAAAATTAGGATTTGTAGTTTTATTATTAAATTCTATTTGTAAAATATGTTATTTCGATTGATAGCACGTGTATTTCGGGGGTTCCCCTAATTGAATAGGCAAAAATACGGAAGTTGTATGATTTTTGAAGAATGGTTATTGGAAAAATAGAAAATTGGGGTATGATTTTTCTATTTTCAAATTCGAAATATATATTGTATATTAGGTAGCGGCTAGATTTCGGGATTCTTCTATTTCAATGATTCCGATTATTAGAAATACGGAAAATTCAAGAATTTTTTAAGTATAGTTGCTGGAACAAAGAGTATTTATCGGTAAATTCGACGATTTTCGTGGATTGGTAGGTCTCTACTACTTTTCGACGTTTCTAATAGAAAATTTTCTGTGTTTCTAATAGAAAATTGGGGTTTGATTTTCTCTTATTAAATTCTGTTTGTATAATGTGGTATTTATATTAGGTCGCCAGCGGATTTCGGGGCACTTGGTGATGGGTGTTGTTGTTGGTGGAATTATTTTTGTTAGAGAGAGGTAGAAAGAAAGAGAGGAGAGAGGGAGCTCCAAAACCTGGGGGGGGGGGGGGNGAAGATATTGGAGCTGGATGGGGGGACTTCAATATTATTGCTACCGCTATGCCAATACCAAAAATGAGATCGATCGGATTTGGGCGCCGCTTAAAGTGGAGTTCAATTGAGACGAAAGTCTTAGGGGGAACGCCTCTAATTACTTTCCTGGAATGTCGGGGGAGTCACGCCCCAAAGCTGCTGGACATCCTCGAGGATTTCGGGAGAAATATAGCCTTGACGTGGGTTGACGTCGTATATATTTATACAAGAAATTATCATGGAGCCAAGATTTTTTTCATAATGAATCTGATTACTGACAATTGGTTTATGGGAAGAATTCCGAGGAGAAGCCATTATACTCCGCAGTGAGTTAACCACCCACCACCACAGCTGCAGCATAACGGGGTCAATTGTCATCACATTCAAAAACAAGCAGACCCAATGCACCTTCAGAGCCCTCGCAGGCCACATCCCGTATCATATTATAATACTAGCAACAGAGCAGATCCTTGGGCAGTATGGGGAGCAATTGATAGGCCATACCAAAACCTACGTTGGTTTGGCCACAAAATGAGACCTTTAACACGTCAGCCAATCCACCGCGGGTGAAACAGCTAACACAGGCAGGGGGGATCTGATATTCCAATGGATGCTATAGCAGAACCTCACACTACCTCCATAGCAAAATCATCTTCCCATTTACTTCCCTTACAATCGTCAGATGCAGCCACGGCGACTCGACTATATATCAATATAGGACAGAGCGTCCTCGGGTCATGACGGTGTCCTGCTCCCTACCGCCTTATATAAGGGGGGAGGGGCGTGGGGCCCACGCCGGCTTCGAAGTGAGGACCAGGTCAACCAAGTCCTACGAGTATCAGTCCCGCGCGGAGATTCATGCCAAATATTCGCGATAATCTCCAAAGCCATCACTGTTCCAGGCCAGGAGGGGGTGCAACCGTTTTTTCGAGGGGGGTGCAACCGTTTTTCGAAAGTACTACACTCAAATATTTACACGACAAAGCCCAGCACGCACAGCCCGGGGGGAGTCCAGACAAGCCTGGAAGGAGGTTGCGAAGATACGCAAATGAGAGAAGAGAATTTGGGAATAATAACAAGCCACTCTTGCAGCAAGCTTAGATTGGAGAGCCATGCGGTCGCTCCACCGTGCCAAAATACTTCAGAGGTGGCACCTAGAATTACAAGACGATAATAATTGGCAATGCGAACATGGCAAATACATGAAGGGTATCTTGATCAATCTTCGCCCTATCAACAGCATTGCGAGGACCTTGGAACTACAGAGGCAACTCAGATGGAAATGCAAACTCACACCGTGGGTGCCATTCTAGCACCAAGAACTAGCAAGCATATAATCCAAGTGGACCAAAAACAAAAATACGGAGCCCGATGGGATATCCCAGGAGGCAGCAAAGGCACTATTGGCGGACCCTTTATGGGGGGAAAAGATCCTCTACGTCCTGAACAATATTTTCTATATGGCAAAGGTTCTAGATAACATAGACAAAGGTATTACGATCCTTCTATTTGTAAAGCCCCTCAGCCACTATATTGGGGGAAGACCCGTCCAATTACGCTCAGTTCCGCCATCCTCAAATGGCTTGTTCAATTCTTACTACTTCGGGGGAAGGGACCTGCCATCGTCGCAGAAATGAGCCGCAGGGGGAGACAGGTCTTTGCCCAATTTCAGAAAATCTTGATAGAGCGCACATACATCCACTCCCGCTGGCTAGCCTACACAACCCTCGTGCGAAACTCGGCACTCTACACCGCTGAAACCTGGCCGACTTACCACAGGATCCTTAAAGCCGCCAACTCGCTGCAAATACAATACTTATGGGGGTATTTTTCTTGCAACCAATAGAGTAGTGGGCAGCCTGGCATACCAGAGCCCTTAGAACAGCCCGGGAGCATCTGCATCGCAAGGGGGGGCGAGAGGTGATCAAGCTTCATCCATAAATATATTTGAATATTGTGGGGGCATATGACGAGAGCGGGGAATGAAGTCAATATCATGATGACTTGGAAAAGCATGAGCTTCTGACGCGTTCAGCAAAGCAATCCTCGCAAGCAAAGAGTCACGCACATAGGCCGTTTCAACCTGGAAGCTGACGTTGAACGAATAATTGAAGAGATTATTGCAATACAATGGGGGGAGGTAGCGCGGGACCGCAGAAAATGGCAGGAGCTTATTTCCCAATTCGTGGCAAGATTTGATATCCCTTGGGCATCCGACAAATAATAAAATATATAAGACAATCTCCTGCCCAGCAACAGATGTGGCCCGCCCACTGCAGGAGAAATCCCAGCTTGATAATGACTAGCCCGGAGGAATTGTATCTTCACCCTGGGGAGGGATAGGCTTGCGTCCCAGCTTGGGGGGGACCTCACCACACAATACGCCCATACCTGTTACAAGCAAACAGACTAGACAAGAGAGAGATAAGAACCGTGACGGAATTCGCTTTGAACAAATCAGTAGTTTCCACGATGAGTGCAGGCACACCAGCACCTTGCAGTCGGAATTAGCTGTAAGTGTTCGAGCCTGCGGGGGAATATAAAATTCTCAGTTATGGTAGGTTCCGAGGACTCCGAGAAATTTATTATATCTCTGTCAATGCAGGCATAGGAAAGCACATGGCCCGGCTGCAAATATTATAGCGTTCCGGTTAGGAAACGAAATTATAATGTTATATAATGATAGAGATTTTTATTGATATTGTCCCTCCTATATGGACGAAATATTGTCGCGGAACTTTCGCGGGGCATATTTATATACTTCTATAAAATCAATATGAGCTATAAACTAATTTACGGGTATTATATTTAAGAGCTTCGTATGGGCTCCCTAGCTATTTCTCGAGACTAATTACAACAGACTAATTAAGGCCGTCTTACGACTCAGAATTTTTAATGGAGTCGTCTTACGACCTAAAAGTTGAAATTATCTATAATATTTCTTATTTGCAAAATTTTTGATTGAATAAGATAAGATTTCTAAAAGGCGCCCCCCTTTTATAAACCAATCTCGAAATAATATAGATTTTAATTCCGTCGATTTTATAATCTACGCATTAAACCTTATATAAGAGCTTAATTCTTAAATTGATCGATGCTTATATTTAAGACCGACGATTCTACGATGTACTAATTATAACGTGAATCAAATCAATAACGATCGTCAATAGAACGTAAAAGTCGTATTGTGCGCTTGCATCTTTTGTTTATCTCTTTTCTTGTGTTCTCTCTATCTCGTTCTCTCGATCTCTCTCTATCTCTCTCTCTCTCTCTCTACGAGGTGAGGGGTCGGGCGGCGTTCAGGCCCCTTCCTCGCACGACAATTCGCGCACCTGCATCTCATGGCAGGACGATATATCTCTGTCTCTATCTTTTTTTCTCTATCTCTTCATCTCTCTTTCTTCATCTCTATTTTGTTTCCCTCTCTCTCCCGCTCTCTCTATCCCTCGCCATCTCTCTCGCTCTCCCTCCCTATCTCTCTCTCTCTCTCTCTCCATCTCTCTCTCTCTCTCTCTATCTCTGTCTCTCTCCCTCTCTCTCCCGCTCTCTCTCTCTCCCTCGCCATCTCTCTCGCTCTCCCTCCTTCTGTCTCTCTCTCTCTCTCTATCTCTCTCTCTCTCACTCTCTCTCTCTCTCTATCGCCGCCAAAACAACCCCACAATGATACAGCGTATTCTCTCCAGAGAGGGCGTATTTAGTGGTATTTAGACTCTTCCGGAGCCGCCCCAGAGCCCTTTTCGTGCGCGCGCCGCATCCAACAGAGCCTTCCAGATAGAGCGTTTAGAGGCATTTGGGCTCTTCCGAAGCCGGCCCAGAGCTCTGGGACCTTTTCGCGCGCGCCGCATCCAACAGAGCCTTCCAGAGAGAGCGCTTAGTGGTGTTGAGACTCTTCCGGAGCCGCCCCAGAGCTCTCGGACCATTTCGCGCGCGCCGTATCCAACAGAGCCTTCCAGAGAGAGCGTTTAATGGCGTTGAGACTCTTCCGGAGCCGCCGCGGAGCTCTTGGACCTTTACGCGCGCACCCCTTGCGACAGAGGCCTCTGGAGAGAGAGCGTTTAGTCGCGTTAGACTCTTCCGGAGCCGCCGCGGAGCTCTGGGACCTCTTTTCGCGCGCGCCCCTTCCGACAGAGCCCTCTGGAGAGAGAGCGTTTAGTCGCATTAGACTCTTCCGGAGACGCCGCAGAGCTCTGTGTTGTGTGTTGTGTGTGTTGTGTGTACTGTGTGTTTGTGTGTGTGTGTGTTGTGTGTGTTGTGTGTGTTGTGTGTGTTGTGCGTGTTGTGTGTGTTGTGTATGTTGTGCGTGTTGTGTGTGTTCTGCGTGTTGCGTGTGTTGCGTGTGTTGCGTGTGTTGTGCGTGTTGTGCGTGTTGTGTGTGTTGTGCGTGTTGCGTGTGTTGCGTGTGTTGTGTGTGTCTTGTGTGTTGTGTGTGTTGTGCGTCTTGTGCGTGTTGTGTGTGTGTGTTGTGTGTGTTGTGCGTGTTGTGTGTGTTGTGTGTGTTGTGTGTGTTGTGCTGTGTATGTGTGTTGATACGAGTGCGGAGAAACGGTGAGAGAGAGACTGAGGGAGGGAGGGAGTGAAGGAGGAAGTGAGTGAAGGAAGGAGTTGGAGGGCGATAACAAAATCAAAAACCCCGCACAGTGATGTGGGGAATAAATGATAGCCGTGGGCGATGATTCTATAAAATTGAAAATCATGCGCAGAATAAATAAATAATAAAAATAATAAATATAATAATGATAATCACAAAAGTATTAATAGCAACGATAATAAAAAAATATCAAAAATATCAAGAAATACTAGTAGAAAAAATAGTAAATATATTAATAACAAAAATAATACAAGAATAGCTTCAATAATAATCAACAAAAATAAATCATAACAGACAAAAGGATTTTTTCATAATTCTTATAAGATTATATATATGAAGCCTGTAAGGCCTTATCCTAAAGAGAAAGCGTACTTAAAGGGTTCTCGTTGTAAAAAGGGAGTAAGTAAGTGACGTGATATCGTATATCTTGTATTCGTATTTTGATCCGTATCGAATAAGAATATCGTACGGTGATTTGAGACCACGAGAATTTGCAAGGAGGCCGCGAGAGCTTGTGAGAAAACCATTCAGAAATGTACGAAAGGAAAGTTGTGGGACGGTGTGAGGCCACGAGAGTTTATAGAAAGTGGGTTGGGGGGTATAATTGGACAATATCGCGAAACTATGTGAAATCATTTCAATTCGTTCGAGATTAATTTCGGAGTGGGTCGCCAAGAAAGATTTGAAGTCGCGAGAGTTTGTGGGAAAGTAGTTTAGAGCGCGTCGTGGGGAGTATTATCGGTGATATGGAGCCGACGGAATTTGCGATAAAAAAACAAATTATTTTAAGGTCATGAGACTTTATGAGAAACCGATTTAGGGAATACTATAAGACGATCCCAGGCCACGAGAACATATAGAAATCATAGAGAATATCATGCGATAGTTTGAGACCATGGGAGCTTGCGAGAAAGCGATTTAGAATGGTATGGAGTATATCGCGGCGAGTTAAATAGTACGAGGCATCGTGAATTAGTAACAAAACAATTTAGAGAATATCGCACGAGATATTGCGAGAAAACGAAGAAAATACAAAAACATAGAGAATATCGCGATACGAATAAATCTATTTTAAGAAGTCAGAATACGTCATGAGCCCGTCCCTATTCATGACCGCGTCTTATCGTGAATATTCAGCGCCCAGCCCTCGCCGCCCGTCCCCATCTATGGTCATCTCCTCCCACGAACATTCGAAAATAAGATATATCTAAATATCTACTCTTTTAATGAGGACTAGTTTAAACCATTTAAGTACAACCCCTCGCCCAACCCCGCAAGGTTCATAGATAGATCCAACGCCAGGTACGGAATGCCACATCTAAAAGCATCCAGAAATTCTTATCCGTCTTCTTCGTCCACGGCCTCCCGCGCGCACTCAGAACGAAGAGCTCCAAGCGCGTCCCCGTCTACGGCCGCGTCCTCACGAACGTTCGGTGCCCAAAGCACCCCACGCGTCCTCGGCATCCAGAGCTCCCCACCCGACTCCTCGACCGCGTCCTCCTGCGAATATTCGGCAACCCAGAATGGCAAAAAATAATAATGTTTTTTTTGAACGCTACGCCGTACAAAAGAAAAACTAAACAAGAACCCAACCCCCCAAGGATTTTTGAGAATATTCTGAGGCCGTAGGAGCTCACGAGAAAACGATTTAGATTTTATCATGAAAGAATATTATAACACGTTGCGAGGCCGCTAGAGCTTGTGGGAAAGCAGTGTAGCAAACGTCGTGAAGAATATCGTGAAATGGCGCGAAGACGTTCATTTTTGCAGGAAAGTAGTTTTAAAATGTTAAATATTATAGGCAAGTAGTTTGAGAGGAGAGTGTGAAATATCGCGAGATAGTAGGAAGTCGTAGGATTGTGCGAGAAAGTAATTTGGAGTGTCTCTTTTTAATATCAAGAAATGACGCGCGGCCGTGGGAGCTTACGAGAAAAAGATTTTAGGGAAAAATATCGTGAAGAATATCACGAGATGATATGAGGCCGGCTAAGCAAGCAACCTGTAGAATATCGCGAAACGGTATGAGATCACGACAGAACGCGGAAAAAACGATTTAAAGTACGTGGCGAATAATATCGTGTGAGGATTTGAAATCGAGAGTATCGTAAGGCCGTTGGAATTTGCGAGAAAGTGGTTTAGGAGCGTGTTATGGGGAGTAGTATAGAATAGTGTGAAATCGTAGGAATAGTGCGAGATAGTGCGAGGCAATAAGAGCTTGTCGAAAACAGTTTGGAGTGTGTAGAGGGAGTTGTGGGGAAGAGATTCGGAGAGTGTCGTAGTATGTTGTGTAAGAATACCGATTCTAAGACACTATATCTTTCTATTTAAATAGCTGATTATAGTTTATAGATAGCACAAGCACGACGCCCATAAATCTTCGCTATATTACATGACGACTGTCTATAGTCGGGCTCGTGAGTCAGATCAGATTTTTCGCAGCGAGATATTCTGTAAGATTGCATGAATACCATGGAGATAGAACTAATAATCAAAGTATTCGGATCATTTTATGTTCCGCCTTTCTTTCAAGGTCTGGAAAACTAATGCGGGCGCGGGGACCACGTGTCCTGTTGTGGACACGAGGCGAATCAATGAAAATCGAGGTTGCGCTAGGTCGAACCAGGTCATATTGTGACGAAGCCTTACGGATATTTACACCCTCATGGTCACAATAGCAAACTTCAACAGCTCCAATTGGAACAGAATGCTCCTAACTGCTCCTACTGGCTCATGCTTTCCGTCTAAGATACCAGATCACGATGATTGGCACCTGCGGCTCCCGGCCGTTTGTGATCTCGAATGTTCCTTGTGATGTTTCGCGCCTCCTCGAAGAAATATCAGTGGTGCGCAATGATCCTTGGGAAAAGCCGCCGAAGGCCTTCTGCGCAAGGCGAACTTGGCTGTTGTCCATGTCGAACTGTCCGGCAGATACATCCGTTTGGGAGAGAGATGTCTCAGGCTTGTGTTGTGTTGCTCCTACGTAGGACTTCGGTCTGCGCTGCTGATAGGTCAAGTCATGCCGGCGCACCGAAATAAGGCATCAGCAGCGAGATTTCCATGCCAGCCTACGAGCGAGCAAGGATCTTGCCGTACCCAGGTGAAACGTGCAGTCTGAATGTAAAGCTGGGCAATTCGCGGTCACCTTCGGGCGTCTTCTATCAAGGTTCTTGCATGCCCTGGCACGACCTCTTCGGCGCATCTCCTGCACATACGAATCGCCCAGTGTTTGGAAAAGTCGCTCTCCGACGCTCCGAGCTTGCCGGTGCTGTGCAAGAATAAGTGTGCATGGGTTGCGCGAATTAGTGTGCAAACAACACACGCCTCCTCATGCCACGATTGGGGGGCTGAGGTGCTCAAGAGGTTGTCATCAACACCTAGGGTTGCCTGAAAATGCCCCGGTGGTCCCGGGACGAGCTGAAAGCTTCCAAGGATCGTTTTCACAGCCCGCCCGGCCGAGAGGGATCAGGCACCCCTCAAAAAGTGTAGCGCTTGGCGCTGACAAGAACCTCAATGCCTAAGAGCCTATAGGTGACAGGCTGCCCCCTTGAAGAACCTGGGAGTCAGAGGGCTCGGAAAGCCCAATCACGTCGAGCCGGGTAAGGAGGCAGCCTCTCAGTCTTTGGGATTCCGGAGGCTCAGCAACTTTCTCTGCAAATGACGCCACCACGCTTGCAAGTTGGACTCCGAGCCCGTACGAAGACCATCAGGGGATGAGCTTCGTGTAGTTTCATAGCTTCGACACCACGCACATCTACAATTGCTGATGGGATCGCTCTTGAGACTTTTCGGCAGGGTCCAGTCCCCTGGGCATTGGAGGCCCTGCGGAAACTCCTATGCAGTCTGTACACTTGCAGAGAGTCACATGCCATCCTGTTTCTGCAGACGGTCAGCTGGCAGAGGCTGAAGATTAGAGTAAGTTCGTGTGCACAAAGCGCCGTGGCTTGGCTGAGAGGGACTGTGAGCTCTCGATGACGGTCTGCTCTCAGGTGAATATGCACATGGATGTGTAAGTTGTAAATGCGTTTGGTATTAGCCAACATGGCCTAGCTGACCGGCCATCAGGCCTACCCAAAAATTAACAAAATCTGTACTGACTTGCAAAAGCAATTCAGCCAATGCTAAACGCCTCAGGGCCAAGTGGCAAGTACAGGCTGCATCTAACCGAAGCAAAAATCACATGCCGTACGGACACAGACCCTTTAGGAATCCCTCAGGCACCGTCGCACGAGTGCCCGGCATGAGACAACCACACCATTCACGCCAACGGGGGCCTTTCAGCACCTTCAGAAGTATTCTTTGGAGAACTCAAGCAACTGCGATCTCAAACTCTGCTCGAATGTGCAGGAGTTCTGCCTAGGTCCCGCCAAGTAGACCCGAAGGGAGGGTCTGGCCAAGTTCCTGGCAGATCCGGGCATGCATGAGCACTCTGTCCTTTCTCCACACTCTCTGAGCCATGCCGGCCTCCGAGGCCCGTGATGGTCGCGGGACGGGGTCGTTCCGGACCTGTGGTGCTGCCGACAGACGGTAGAGATCTTTTCTGAAGTCTTGTGGGATCGCAACGGCTCCAAAGTGCCTAGAGTTCTAGGGTGCCTTTCTGCACCACCGTCCCATGCCCAACAGCTTTGCCCAGCTTGGCAAAGACCCTTCAAGTCACTGGCGTGTTGGCACCGTCGCTGGCGCCGTTAGCAGGCGCCGGTGGGACCCCACCTTGACAAACCCTTCAGGATGCGAGACGTGTAACATTCATTACCAAGGGTCACGTGCGGGGGCGACGGGAAAACCAAAATGACTGCATTTCCATCTGCTTCACATTGCGAACCGAGGTATGACAATTTATACCAATGTGCAAATGAGAATAAGAGAACCTACGTTTCACCTCACAACCCTCCCACCTGTGGCCTCGAAAGCGTTAGCCTATTACTGCAGGGATCACGCCAAGACACCAAAGGGACCCCAAGGTCACTGGGTGTTCTCTTCACGGAAATCAAATTTCTAAACCGCGCCTTCACAGTTGCCAGTCACACTCTATACAACGACACCGCAGGGACAATCACAGTTACAACAGCTTGGCCTGCTCACCCTCGGCGCGACTTCCTACACACTAAAACATCCACCGACAGATGGGCGGCTGCGACGTGTTTAGGTTTAGATGGTGCGGTGCGCACCATGGATGTAGCGAGAGTCGCAGGTCGCTCATCACGAAAACCAGGAAGCATCAAAAGAACGAAAAGGCCAAGGCAAGCCTATCTCCAGAAGAAACACCCAGAACCACCGTGGCTGCTCAGGATAAACGAACAGACACTCGAATTCTTCACCTCTTCTCATGATCGCTTGCTATATGGCTGAGCTGGACAGAAGGCTTGATTCTGCATCAAACGGCATCTGACCGATGCGCCCACGAATGCACGCAAGAAACGCCCCCACGAGGCAATAAGTCTTGCGCTGCCAAACTCGCACTGCAAAAGGCGCTACTTCTGGGGATATGTGTGCTGCAGGTCTTTGAGAGAGGGCTGGGCGGGGATCGTGTAAGGCTGCGCTCTTGACGAGACTAGTCACATGATTGCGCTATTCACTCCACAACCTCACACAATGCCCATTGCAATGGCTCAGAAGCCTTCGTGTCCCCTCACCCACAAGCTCTGCTAGATTCTGTTGAGATGCCTCGGACGAGCCGCTGTCCTTAGATGCAGCATGAGTACATCTAACCAGCCCCCCCACCCGCTCACCCAGTTCATGCAGAGGGTAAGTCTTGCCATGCTTTGGCGACCTTGCACTCGCTGCCTGAGCATTGTGAAACTGCTCTGGTCCCAGGGTCGTTGGCTTCCTCGGACGTGTCGCCGGCTGTAACCGTAGAGGACGTGTCCGACAAGCCGAGCCTCCAAAGGGCGAGGACGAGTTTGTTGCGACTGCCGAAGAGCATCAAACTTGCTGGGGCTGGGGTTCAGTCGGCTGCAGGATGCATGCGTCTGGCCCGATGGCCTGTTCGCATCCTCCAGCCACGTCGTCCTGGAATGGACTCATGGGCAAGCAGAGCTGAGCTGAGCATCTGCTCCACGATCCCAACTAAGCCTGGCAAGCCCCCGAAGCGAAAAGGCGGTACACTGGAGATCTGAGATCGCAGCTCGCTCTCCAAGTACTTCGGGTCTCCAGCAACCGAGTTGAGAAGCCACCTCGGAGCAATGTTACCGAAGCTGCAGACATTCCACAGTAGACACTTTTGACACTCTCAGCAGGTCCAGGCACATGCATAAGCGCTACATACTCGTCCGAATGACTCATACTGCTGCCTAGATGAATCGGCTTCGACTGGTCTGCGCAGAACCCATGGCCCAGACCACGTGTGTATTCTCAGGTTGCAGAAGACCTCTCCATGGCAACATGAGCAAATGTGCAGATGCCGTCATCAGCACCATGGTCACAGGCACAATTCACCATACCGCTCCAACACTCGACAACCACAAATGGCTGCGGGCTGCCGTTGTAAGTGCACCTTGTCCGTGCTCGCGAGGAACAAGGAAGTCATCAGGTTTGCGCCAAGCACGATGTAGGCCTGAAACAAGTGTTGCTCTTTCGGACCAGCTGGCTGTTTGAGCATCTTCAGGTAAACCACAATGTCTCATTCGATAGCAGTTTCTCGATACCACTGCAACCCAGTCCCTCCATCCGGCCTGTAAGGTATGCAATTGGTGCGAGAAGAAGAACACCTCGGCACAAATGGGATGGCACACACAGCTCGTCCTCACGCAACCCGGAGCAGTCTTGAGATTTCGAAACTTACCCAGCGGCCCTTGCAGGCTTCGCCCAAGACCCCATGCACTTACACCCCACCCCAAGTACCCCAAGCTGCGGCCAATGAGCATGGGCGAGGCGAATGCACCGATGGAGCCTGACGATCGATCGTGGAGGCTCTCGTCGTGAAATGGTTTCGGTAGGATGGCTGGGATTCGGGTCTTAGAATTAAGCCAGAAACGCCGTATTACTGTAGCAGGCTAGCGGCTAGCACGCAGCATGAAATGACACTTCCTACCGCAATCCCTCACTCCACGACTGAGCTGGGCCCCACCGTCGGTTGCTGGCTTCACGTGGGATGCGTCGCTTCATGTGGAGGCAGAAGCAGCCGTCCTGAGAGATCCCACACTGCACAATCGGTCCCGCAGCAAGCAGCGCTTCCAAGGTACACTAGCTTTCCACGACAGCTTCGATTTCCGAGATTCCCCCTGAGACTAGAATCTCAAAGCTGTGAGTTTCAGACATGATGCCTCACGAGCTCCCCCCTGCTGCAACTTTCCCTCCAACGACGATCGCGGCGACTCCGTGATCACCTACCTGAGACCTGTTCCCTCTCGCCGGGGTGCCTCCGACACTGCTGCCACCGCTAGGCGAAAGACCGTGAGGACCAGGTGATGCAGGAAACCTGCTCTGCTCAAGTAGCGGAGAATCGGCCGACACTTCAGTGTCGAAACGGGCTAGACAAGGGCCAACGGGCTTGCCCCATGGAGGCAACATGTCCGAAGTCTTGCAACAGCCGCAACAGCCAATGCAATCAACTCGCTCTGCAGAGACGTCACGTCTGTGAGCATGCGGTCCCCAAATATCCCTCCCCACAACTTCGCCCAAGCAGATCCATGTTTCCCTCAGCCACGCGGGCCTAAGTACTCCACGAAAACGAGAAACGAAATGAAGAACTCCGGAAGACGCACCTCGTGCAAGCACAGGGGAAGCAGCACATGCACTCTGTGATGAAAAGTTTGGACTGCGACAACAACGATACAACATCTAGCCATGCCACTTGGAACATTTGACGAAAGCTATCCACTCCGACAGACTTTCCAGCCCTCACGGTTGAGATTGAGAGCGGAAGGGCCGTGCGAGGATCTGAGAATTGCCAGAACTGAGCACGTCACCGAAAGCGATGGTGCCGTGGCTTGCTCACCAATCACGCCGATGACATAAAGGCGGCCCACAAGAAAGACCTTTCGGAAAAGGACGGCTATGTGCCTCGCTCTGACCATGCGGGGCCGCGCTTTCGACGCAAATCGGCTGAAGCCAGATCTGCTTGAAAGACTCCTCCAGAATTTACAGACGAGAGTAGCCCTAAACCCTAAAATCCCTTGGAAGCCAAGTGCTGGACTGCGAGCCAAACCAGCCAAGACGACCTCGAATCCGAGACTTCAGAGCTCGCAGGCCCGTGCCATCACTCAGTGGAAATCGGCTTTAAACAATTACAATCTAAGATTTAGGGTCGCCCTCCGTCTTGGCCATGATCAGAATCGTGACAAGGAACACTCGATCACAGGACATGGTGCTGGTGCACGTGACTTCTGAGTTCAAAGGCATGAGAAGGATGTTGTTCAGATTGAAGTAGAAGAAGCCGAAGACCAGCCTTGCTGCCAAAAGTTTGCACGAGGGCATGCCACGAAAAGGTCTTCTTGGGCTGTGTTTTGCTAGCAGCATGTTCGCTCCAGGCAACAGCTAAAGATCTGCAGCTTTGGAGGAGCCTCAGGGCACTTGGTCGTGGCAGGCAGAGGGAGATGTCAGTGCATCTCCCGCTGCCGTTTCACAGCAGACTTGTGCTTTCGCAAATGAACATTATCATCCGGGCACCGGATCTGACAACTCGGAATTGAAGTCGACTCACGAAGCACCTTGCGGTGCGGCTTGGCCTCAACAGCCTCTGCCCCATCAGCAGGGCTGTCCTCTCTGAAAGAAGCTCTGTAAGGCCGTCGCAACCACTGGAAACAGATAAGAACCGAGTAGACCTAAGTTGGCAGCACTGATATAAAAGAAAAACGCTAGCGCCGTGCAGGAGATGACCCCTGATAATGCCCTCCGAGCGACCCAGAGGAAGTCCATGATCTCCGAAGGCAGCGCCACCCTCAGATGGGACCGTAAAGTATTCAGGCTTCTGGGCAGGGCCAAGCATAGGACAAGGGTTGCAGAGGTCCTGTATTTCAAACGTTTTACACTGCATCGTTCTGCATCCGACAAACAGACTGCCGACACATGTAAAAGCGACTGGCCGCGACGTGAGAAACAGTGATGGCAATGGCAAGCGTGAAAGAAACTTCAGACTAGCCGACACAAGCGAACAGTTGTTGTGTCTTAGGACCGAGACCGTCAAGACTCTACAAACACAACTCATCATAAGAGTCCGGCGCCAGCGCGGCACAGAACACAAACCTGCGTTCAGGTCGGCGAGAAACTAGTGAACTAGTGACTCGGTCTTGTTGTGGACGCGGGGTGAGCGGCTTGGGAAGGCACGTTGCAGCCTTCATACACACAACTAGAGTTCATGAGACACTTTCTGAACCGCCATCGTGGGATGTCACGAGTGGCCTGCCGACGAGCTTTGCAAGAAGCACCGAGCACGGCCTCAGCGGTGAAGGTTGGGCATCATCTGGAAGGAGGACATGCATCCAATCGCAGAAGTTCTGGACATCTGATTTCATGCTTCTGCAAGATCTGAATGTGCCCAGCTGAGGCAGAGGCACATCGGTCCAGTAAAGGATGGCGTCCGTTAAGCCGCATTCGAAGAGAGTGCGAGGCATCTTGTTCCTTGGAAGTTCGACGGTACTCGATTTCATATACGGGCCCGAATTATTAGACTGGGGGATATTCTAGTATAGCTATAATATTATGGGACCTTTGAGGTGCCTTTTCTGTGCTTTGCAAGTGACTTCCGGCCACGATCCACGAGGTCGTCGAGCTCGGCCTCCGAGATACCAGCACGACCTTGGTCTTTTAGGCCTTCTTCACCTGCAGTAGCAGATGTACTATTTTGTATATGATAATCATATTATGTTATACACTATATTATAATATATAGTGCATATTCTACTGTGTATTATAACATACTAGATAATGTATTAGCCCATTATATCATGTATGCTACCGTAACCATATTTTACCGTATTTATTATAATATTCTATTAATCATACTATATCCACCCTGCAGGGAAACAGCCCTGTAAAAAGCAGAAAGGCTCGAAATTCCGATGTCCAGACTTGCAACGGGCTCCGGCATGTAGGCATGCGTCCGCAGGTGCGCATGTTCGTCTTGCACTCTTATTCTGCTTAGCTCGGAAGCCGGCCGTTGATGAAGCCGTTGAAGTCTCGCAGGTCCTTCAGTTCACTCCATCCCTCTCTTCTTCCCAAAATACTCAAAAATTACGTTGTGCTAAAAATTCAATTCCTAGAAACAATCAATTCAGGTGCTGACATTAGAAACAATCAATTCAGCCTGCTGACGGGCAGTACGACACGCCTACCAGCAAAGTCATATCTGCAGACAGAGCGAAACAACTGCTCTCACGGTACGAGTAGTTAACCGCTGGCCGATTCAAGCTTCAAAGAAATGACAGTCCTGTGTGATCAATGTGCATCTCGCAAACGGTGCAAAGATCACGGGCGTCACGATCTCAGGTTGAAGCTTGACATAGGGATCGCAAAGCTTTGCACGGCTCAGGCTTGCCTAATTGTCGCACTCTTCGCAACACGGAATGTGAACAATACAGGCGCTGCAGTGGCTGAGCTCGAAGCCCAGAATGTGAAAGAGATAACCACCAAGAACATCGGCAGCTGACCCTGGCTTCAAGCACGTCTTGAAACACGTCAGCGAATCCGAGTGACTTCTACACGAACTGTGGAACTTAGAACTGTGCCGGTTCTTGCCTTTTGCGATCGCGGTGAGTCCGGATCATCCAAGGAACAGAAACTCGGCTTACTGTGGCACAACAATGACAACTAACGATGACCAGCTAAACTTCAATTGCGGCTGCAGAGCAGCCCTGTGCCTGACACACATGTGAGAACTACCTGCAGGCGGGATAGGTGTAAGCAGCACGAAACGATTCCGCAGGCAGAATCCGCTCCGACAAACCCTTCCCTTGAAGTCATATAAGTGTCTGCTTGCCTGAAATGTCTGGCTTGCGAGCAGGTTGTAAACGATGTACAACACCATAAGACCTGGACAGTGGGTGCAGAGCCTTGTGTTTCGGTGAACCAACGCACTGTCCTAGATCCAAGTCGTCGAAGCTTTCTTTTAGTTCGACAGCAGTGAAGATGCAGCTGCAGGCTTCAAAAAGCCCCGCAGACCGGAACTACTCACTGCCTGAACGACCATACGGTGCGAAGTCTCTGGAGTTGAACAGGCTCTCCAACAGGACGCAGAGTTGGCAAACGTTGCACCAGGGTCTGCACGGATCGAGGGTGTGTAGTGTGACTTGAAGTAGTTGCAGTAGTTGTCCTGTGATCAGTCCGTCATGCCACCGTTCAGGTGTCACTGCCGGTTCGGTCGCTCTGTGTTTGACCGTCCGACTGCACTGTTCCGAACCAAACTTCGCAAGGCTCATGGAAACCATCCACTAAACCACCATCGAAACACAGGCTACTGTAAGCAGAGACTGCTCGACAGACCAAGTGCTCAACTTCGAAACGCTTTGAATGAATGCTGGCGATTGCGGGAGCTCGAATGCACCAGGATCCGCGCGGAATGTTGGACATGGTGACATGGTTCAATGTCGTGGAAGCCTACGCCTAGACAGACTTTCCGTTGCAAAGCGCGTCCTTCCAAGTCTGGTGGAGGTTCGCCAGAGGTCGCCCGGTTCCTGCATACCTCGATGCCGGGCCAGTCACGGGCGCAGCCTAAGCCAGCACAAGCTTCCTGGAGCCCGTGCCTTGCGAGTCCGGAGATGGCGCCAGCGCGCATGGCCTGCCAGCCCGGACATTCGGTCTGTACCAGACCGGCATTGCAACGCACACTGACAGGAACTCTGCTTCTGACAAGCTGCAGGATGGCGTTTGCAGAGTGGGGGCAATGCTCGACACTTCGAGGCCCAAGCAGCGGCGATGCTTTTGTTTTGGAAAATGAAGAACATCGTCGATGCCTGGGCGCGAAATCCAGAAGTTCGGAACGAATCAAAGCCTCACAACCGGCACCCCTCGCTCCAGCCACACATCTTCCGGTCAGAGTCTCATCGCCCTTCCCAAAGGCGCGAACCGGAAGGCCGCCGAAGACCTCCCTGCATGCTCGGTTGGCCCCAAACCTCGGAGACTTGGCAGCTGCCTGTGCCTCTCTTGACAAAGCCAAGGCAGCTGCTCGAGGATCATCTCGCAAAACTGCGGGACGAGACCTAGAGTCTAGAGCGAGCCAACTCCGCAGCGGCCACACACAGCGAGCGACTCTCCCGGATGCTTTGAGGCCCAGGCTCATGATGCCCAGAGACAAGAGCCACTCCTGGACCACAGATGCGCTCCGGCTACAACCGTTGTGACGGCTTCTACATGCCAAACGCCACTCCTGAGGCAAAACTTTGCATCGTCACGCGTTCTGTGTTCACGGCGGCAGAAAATTCAGAACATCCGCCATTCAGAACATCCGCCGGCACTTTGAAAACTGCTGCCACGCTATGCTCTTCCATCGGATAGCAACCATGTGCAAAGACTCACGACTACTATTCTCACGATTCTGGTCGTAGCTTCAAGCCATGGATAGGATGGCATGCCAACGGTCGTTGCGAGGCATCCACGGGAAGAGCTGTCACATAAACAAGAGATGAAATCTTCAGGTAAGCAAGTATGAGTATGAGAGGTGAGCACAGCGAATTTGGAGAAAGACGACTACAACAAGCTAACTGCGTAAGGCAAGCACGGAAATCGAAATATGAAGAGATTCCGGGCAAGCTGTGAAGAGAGAGTTCCGTCGTCCTGCTGTTGCAAAGCTGTGCTCACCCGATAGGCCCGATCGCCAAGGAGCATTAAACTACTCCCGCACACTCTACTCTGCTGTTCCGTTCTGTTAACTGACGGACGGCTCACTTCAATCAAAGACCTCAAGCGGCTCCGTCTTCCGTTGGAATTCTAAGGCCAGGGCCCCATTGAAGGAGGAGCCCAAAGCCGAGAGCTTCGTCAAGTCGATGTTGGCCTTCAAGAGTCGGGTTCTGCCCACTGAGAGCCGAATCTGGGGTTTAGGACTGTAGGACTGTAGGATTTAGGGTTTTGAGGATGTAGGACGAGTAGAGGTTGCTGATTGAACTTAGTTTGACAATTTGAGCTGCTGTCGAGTGTATCCACACATATGAAAGCAATAGACAGCTCTGCATGTCCACGAATTCAGCGGAAGCTCGTATCCGAGTACATGCCATCCAGCACGATGTGCCCAGGCTGAGACGCGCACTAGCGTGAAAACGATGAAAAGGGTGACCTGGTGACGACAAGGAGCCCAGGTAAAGATGTCATCCATCAGTCACAGTGCGGGCAGGCTGTGACCACATACATGATTGATAGGTCCAGCCCAAGCACTTAACTCGAGACCAGCAGCTGAGCCTGACTATGGCTGAAAACACAGCGCCGCACGTATAGTGTGATGGAGAAATCGATCAAGAGATTGCTAACCTGATGCCAGGAAGCGCAGGGGATGAGGGGGCCTGCGTTGAACAACTCTCAGTATGATAGGAAACTCGCTTCATCTGACTCCGGGATTGATTCAACTCCACGGAGCATGTTGCCGCAAAACTTGCTCTACCACACTGCTCGAAGAAATTTTCCAAGGAGAGATCTGTCTCAGCCAGCGCTTTCAGCCTTCGCCAGCCCTGCTCTTGGAATACCCTGAAGTCCCTCTTCGAAACATACGTGGAAAATGAGCATCACCCGGTAAGCGACGTCAAAAAACTTGCAGCCCACACAGAAAGGCAATTCTCAAATCCAGAAGTCTCGTATGATGTGGCGAAAGTACCACCCCCAAGTGCCAAAAGTGTGCATGCAATCACGGCAACAAGGCCTCACCCTGGCTGCATATATCGGCCGATGTCACGTTTTATACTTATGCAAGAACCATTCTGTACTTGCTGCCAAGTTGCGTAGAATGCTACGGAGGTGAAGTAGAACGATAAAGAATGAAGAACACCAATCCTGCACGAGAGCATCTCGCAACATTCAAAGACATGTGTGCATCTAAGCATCGCCAGCCCATCTGAAGACAACTACCAACAAAACATCAAGCTGTTTCCGCAACCCATCGTGCCGATGCCATGCATTCATGCAGTTGGAGCCACACCTCCCTGCCCCATGCAGCTTCGAAGTCGAAAACAGTCCTAGAGTTCAGCAAGGCTGGCCTTTCGCATAGCAGGTGATTGTCTCGAGAACGAATTATGCCCACGCTTCCCGCGGAAATCTTCGAGAAGAAGAGCGACCTTGTACATTGCTTGCATTCTGAGTGTGAGGAGGTGGCTGGCAATGCGATATGTCTAATGTGGCTTCGCTTCAGAGACATGGCACGCAGATCTTGAAGCTTTGTACCAGGCAGTTTCTCAGTCTAAAGTTGGCTTTGTTGTTTGACGGACCAGGCAGCGTGCAAGGCGTTTAAACGTGTCGTTAGCACCAAGTGTTTTGGCCATTGCCTGAGATGTCGCTTTCCTCCGAGCGCCGCGCGCGGCGTTGAAAGCGGCCTTTACGAGTTACATTTTCTGAGGGGTGATGACAAGTCAGGTCATGACTGCAGCTATACTCACCGGACCCGACTGACAGCGCCGGCATATCGTTACATAGTCAATGCGCTCGAAGCAGGAATCGAAGTGACCGAAGAACAGGTCCACCTCGCGCCCCTTCTCGAACTCCAACACGTCCACGTGCGGCGACGCTTCGGCGCGCATGTGGAGGTTGTAACCTCCAAATCAGGCGAGTCGTCGCAGGTCATAGGTTGAGAGGAGCCTTCGCAGTCAGACCTATGCAACATGCACATGCCTTCGCTCCAAAAACTTTCAATCAAAAGTTGACCATGACCGACATCCGAGCTACATCTCAAACCTCTCAGCTTTCACGTTGGTTTCGCATCCTTGAGAGAGGCCCAGCCTGCAAAAATGTCCTCGCTGAGGTTTACAACGGCAGAGCCTTTACCTGGCGGAAGCACGCCGATTGAAGCAACTGCGTACGAGCAGTGACTCTGCAGCGCTCCGTACTCCTACCCTTTGTCAACCCCTGCCCCCCAAACGCGGCGGATGGGCTCATTCCACCTCGATTTCGCGCCCAAAAGGCACAAACAAAATCTGGATGACCGTAGTGCATTCGGATGCCCATGCCTCACACAGGTTCGCAGTCGCAGGTCGAGTCTTAATGCCTGCACTTCTTGGCGAAATTTATCGGACATGAACCACCTAGTTGCTAGGAACTTCAATGTGTGCACCAATCGACTCAATTATTCGACTGACTCCATGCCGCTGATCGGCACCAAAAGGTGTGTGAGTGAATTGGCTTCTCCGGTCTGGACGTTCACAATCACTGAAATTCAAAGATGAAGTTTCGTCTCATGTATGCCCCCATTGACTGCAAGCTTACATCTGTTAACCTTTGCGGTGCGAGCAAGACACAAGGTGCTTTACTGGGCTGCTGCGAATACACTGTCTCGCCAAGGCACCGCTCAGAAATCGCTGGTAGATGGTACCAAAGGTCCACTCCGCGGCTGCATGGCATTTGCCCACCTTCCGTCGGAGCTTGATCTGTGAAAGGCGATCTTGAATAGACTTAGCCCTCCAGCGGTTCTGAGCTGCCGGGGTCAAGTGGCAGATCGATGCGGCGAGACGTCTGGGTGCCCAGCTGTCCCCTCTCGGCCGGTGTAGATATACTCCCGGAATCCCAAGTAGCGACAGCGAGAGGCCACACCTCACTTCCGAGCTTCTTGCACCGATGAGGCAGAGAACTGGGCTGAAAAGAGGGTGGGGTTCAAGATTGACTTTAAGGAGTGAACTGTCTAAACCTGATGCTTGGCAAAATATTGTGGTTCCAAGTCCTATAGTCGCGTGCTCCCCTTGTTGGTGCAGCATTTCGATTTTTCTTTACTTCCTTCCCTCTGACGAAACTCGAACCCAGCCGAACAGATACAAGCATAGACTGGGTCGTGCACGGTTTTTCTGGCCCAAGGGCAGGAAGCGCCGAAGCACATAAGGAATCTGGCACACAGAACACACACACCGGTCAACATTGTTTTTTTGCGGGAGGATTCAATGCAAAACAGCGGGTCACCCGTGGCCGTGGCCCGTGGTCCCTTTTTTGAAAGTCTCTGCAGCTCCGAAGCCTTGAAAGCCTCGCCGATGAAGGCGCCCATGTTGCAGTCCAGGGCCTGGCTCAGAGCCGGGAGAGCCGAGGATGGCTATGGGAACAACGGATATCAAACTTCGCTGTCGGCTCCGTGTTGTGGACAGCAAGAGATTGGGGCCTGAATGCGGTGACCCTCCGCAAACCAGAGAGCGTTCATCTGGTTGCAGGCCTAGCACAGAGTGTCGAGGGCCTGATTGAAACTTGCTAGAGCCCTCCAATCCCGCACACTTCGGAAGAGCTCAGCATGCTCACTGGCATAAATCTCACATGTGCTCGACCTTACGTCTTGTCTTTCTTGCCGGTTTTTCCTCTCGACCACGGGTCGAACACAAGTTTTGCTCACGTCGTCCAGTAGAAAAAAACAGTTGTGGACGTGGAGATCTTGGCAGATGCTGAAGGCTTTCTGTGCTTCCAGGGGAAGAACCTGATCGAAGATGGGTGAGGCGGATTGTTTCGGACCAGGCGGACGCGTGACGCTCTCGAGAGTGCAGCTGACCCACTTCTTTGGTGCGCAGATGCCACGCCGAAGATCTAGGAGCTCTTCGTCTCATGCTTTCCCACGCTGGACGCTGCCTCAGCTACAAGCCTAATTTCGGTCCACCTCGCGTCTACTGGACTTCTGCGAAGGTTCCGTCTCCAGGCTTTGTCGTGTTGGGATTGGCGATAATTTCGCCTCGGCGACAATCGAGACGCCACGCGGCGAACCGCTTCTGGATGAGTTGGAGCAGCGAGATGTACGCAACGTCCGACAAAGCGTCCGTTGTTGGCCCTGTCCACGAGTTCGCGGTCGAGCTCGGAGCCTGCAGCGGCCCCACTCCATATTGCTCAGGCCACCAGCGAGTCAACTTCTGACTCCGGGGCACCAACGGCTTCAGCCTCGAGCTTGAGCTTGTCAGGCGAGGTTTTGGCATCGAAGAAGCGGTACTCACCAAAGCGCTGGAAGAGCCAGGGCTCCAGTAGGGCCACGAGCCCCAGCAGTGAGGCCTGGAAGCACCAGAAGGAACCCCACTCCCTTCCCAGGACCAAAACCAGCATCGATGCGTTCAATCCGACGCAGGCCAAGACAGGTAGCACATAGGAAGGACGGTAGGACATGAAGCCACCTACACTGGCGGCGAAGTAGAGCATGAGGTTCACAGATGACAGAGCTCGGCCCAAGAGGCTTCCCATTAAGCCCGGAAAGAAGTTGTACTGGATATTCATCACCGGCCAAACCTGGTGGTGCCAGGGTCCGGCGTAAGTGCAGATCGACGTCATCCAACCAAATGCCCTCCCGACGACTTGCACCAGCATGCCACTCACCCCGCACAGGAGAGCAAAGCAAAAAAACTGCCTCGCCGACTGCCGAAGCTCCGGAGTGACATCCACAGGGCACAGCAGCGGCTGAGTGCACATCCACGCAGGCACCGCGCACACCAAACACGCGATCGCAATTGAGACCGTCTGGTTCGTCTCATCACACTCTGTAGAAGAGGAGCCTATGTGTGCCCACAACACAACCTGCAGCCATTCCTGCAGCACCAGCGGGAGAATCAAATATGCGTTGGGCCGGTCGTACCGCAACCCACGACAGCAAAGCACAAGGAGACAGAAAGTCTCTAGCGAAGCTGCTGCCAAGGTGACTTCGAAGGTCCAGCACATGGCAGCAACATGCAGGCATCAGCTACAGCTTTTTTTGAACCTGCTTGACCTGCTTGCACACCACTCCGAGGGTCGTGGTAGGCTTTGGGAACCCAAACTCGGAGAGATTTGAGGCCATGTCCCATTTCCAAAACCCCGCAATGCTGCTTTTTAAGAAAGTCTCGACACAATGCCGGCCTTGCCCTGCGTCTTGTAGTTCCCTTCGCCTGTGCCAGCTGTGCAGCTACCGGGAAGGTTGTTTCGTAACAGCTGCGGAAAACGTTTGTCCCAAGACTTCGTGTATGTCTGCAACGTCACTGCTTCAGTCAGCCACTTCTATCCTAATACTGATTCTCCCCCATTGTCCCTCAGACACCGGGCCTATTCGCAGGGGAAACATCCGTGGCAGCACCTGGGCTATGCATTCGACCATTACAGCCAGCTTCCGTCTCAGAAACTCGTGCAGGAACGGCTAGCATGTCGTTCTCTGCGTCGTCCTTGTGCCGCAGACTGATATTCTCAACCTAATTGCAAACGAGGGGCTTCCACGACTGTGAGACCCATTTCCTTGTCCCACCTGCACTGGGCCGCGCGACATGCAGTCCTCCTTCGGATGCCCCGTTCGCATGCCTATTTCTACTTCTCTCGCTACTTAAGTTCTTATTCTCCTACTCCTCCTCCTCCTGCTGCTGCCTGCTGCCTACTGCCTAGTCCCTACTTCCTACTGCCTAGTGCCGAGTGCCTACTGCCTACTGTCTACTGGTAGTGGCGATAGCAGCAGAAGTAGTAGCAGTAGCAGTAGCAGTAGCAGTAGCAGTAGCAGTAGCAGTAGTACCAGTAGCAGTAGTACCAGTAGCAGTAGCAGTAGCAGTAGCAGTAGTACCAGTACCAGTACAAGTACCAGTACCAGTACCAGTATCAGTACCAGTACCCGTACCCGTACCCGTACCCGTACCCGTACCCGTACCCGTGCCCGTGCCCGTGCCCGTGCCCGTGC
>BGNK01000980.1:59637-85376 GCA_003297005.1 Symbiodinium sp. clade A Y106 | reverse complement strand
TACTCGTACTCGTACTCGTACTCGTACTCGTACTCGTACTGGTACTGGTACTGGTACTGGTACTGGTACTGGTACTGGTACTGGTACTGGTACTGGTCGTGGTGGTGGTGGTGGTGGTGGTGGTCGTGGTGGTCGTGGTGTGTGGTCGTGGTCGTGGTCGTGGTAGTGGTAGTGGTAGTGGTTGTAGCAGCAGCAGCAGCTGTTGTTGCTGTTGTGGTAATACGACGACGACTACTACTACTACACCTACTCCTACTCCTACTCCTACTCCTACCCCTACCCCTACCCCTACCCCTACCCCTACTCCTACCCCTACTCCTACTCCTACTCCTCCTCCTACTCCTCCTCCTCCTCCTCCTACTCCTCCTCCTGCTGCTGCTCTTCTGCTACCACCACTACTACCACTACGACACTACCACTACGACGACTACTACTACGACGACGAGGAAGAAGAAGACGACTTCTACCATGACCACGACGACGACGACTACTACTACTACGACTACACCACTACTACTACGACTAATACTACCACAACTACTACTACCACTGCTATTATTACTTCTACGACTACCACTACCACCACTACAACCACAACCACAACTGCAACGACGACGACTACTACTTCTCCTACATCTGCTACTACCACTATTACCACTACTACCACTCTCACTGCCACTACAACTACCACTATCGCCACCACTGCCCCACGACTACCACCACTACCACTACGACGACTGAGACCACGATCACTGCATGGACAGTACTCACAGGCAACGACGATGGCGAGGACGACGACGACTAGTCTAGCTCTTGATGTTCCAAGTTGTTGTAATTCCAACCTTTACTCATGAATTGCTACAGCTACTTCTGAATGCCTTACCGTTGCAGCATAAGTCGCATATACTGCTTCTGGTGTTCCTGTTGATGATATTCTGATGCAGAGTCTTGGCAGAACTTGCCTGCATTTCACGCTGGCATACTTGTAGGGGATGTTCTCCTCTCCTGGCATCGAGTGCTTCTTCTCGCTGTGCTTAACATTTGTACGTTCATCGGCTGCCGGCCATGATCGAATTGCTTGACTGACTCTGGTCTTCGCAACGATGCAGCATGCAGCTTGCTCTACACTATTGCCCGAACGCCCTGCTAGGGCTCCGCCGGTGCCTATGCCAGGGGAGCCTTCCCTCAAGGGCGCTTCGTCACCTGGGTCTTGGAACAGTGATTCCCGACATGTTTCCTCTGGTCATGCAGCGTACAGAACACCAATGCACTCTGTGGGCAGTCCGAACAGTTTGGCTTGCCCCGAATGCTACATGTCGATCAATCTCATCATCAAGTTTCTTTCCAAGACCAAACGTGGGGTCCCTAGCCCGTCCAGCCTCCAGTGTACTGTCCAGAATCCTGCGTCGAGATACGGACAAACATAAGTTGAGCTGGCGATCAACACACACAGGGATACAAATAAATGTATGGTGCATATCTATTTTATATAGATGGCACCCCCCCCATGCACCCACGCCTTGCTTCTAAATCTCAGCTATAGGAAGCCGTGAGTTATTGGCATCGGGAGGATTCCCCGCAGATCGTTACTGTCTTCCTTGTACTTAAGCTCTCGCTGCGGAACCGGATAGAGCGTATTCAAACGGATTCAACACACATTCAGTTGAATACGCCTCGGATCCAAGATTCAAGATTCTAAGGAAGACCCTGCACCTTCAATTGTAGATCCGGGCATATGGACTTGAATAATACGCTTTTAAGGAGGGAGACCTGTGCTTCGAGCAAGATGCCCGGAAAGCATTCAATTCAAACACTATGACCGGTTGCCACCAAGACGGTGGCAACGACTCCAATCCAGCAACGTGCCCGGAAAGACTGCAAACACGATTCATTGTCACCACCAAGATGGTAGCAACGCTTCCTCCACGTGTATGGCTTTAACTGGTGCTTACAGCAAAGAGTCCTACTCGGCACAATATCAGCCATTCGCAACAAAATGCTGACATCCATGAGTGTTCAATGGTCATCATTTTCTCGGTGAAGACTTTGAAAATCGGTCCTGTGCGAGCGACAGCTCCTAATTCGATAAGCCGGACAATGACCTAAATGATGCACAGACTTAAGATGAATAATACTCAAAATGAACGTGTAAAATGTAAAACTCAACTGGCATGAAAACACGAAAACAAGAAACAGCAAATCGAACAACAACTTGTCGAAATCCATGTAACCGAGAATAATACATTGTCCAAGAAGCAGCCAAAAGCATGTCGAATTCTTTTGGTTCTGACCAAGAGGTATCCTCTTTCGGCAGGTTGTTGAACAAAATCATAAATGTTAGCCGATGCAGCCTTCATCGGCAAGTAGTGCAAGCACAGGTGGGAATATTCCGACAATAACGGCTGGCGGCTGGTAGGTGAAGTTTATCAGAATGCGAATGAACAATTAAAGAGTGTGCTTAACAGCTGTTGAACAAAAAACATTTACTCTGAGTGAATCACAGGAGCAAAGTACCCAGAATTTCAATCAAGACATAGTAAGAAAAAAGAGGCTGAAGTTGCCGGAACACTGACTGTAACCCTATAACCACAGTATAGGGACAATGGTATTGGTAAAAAATATCGCTGGCACATGCAATAGTGAAACTGCTCTACATTTGATACGATGAACTAGTCATAGAAAACCATATCAGCAGCGTAGCAATGCCCAAGAATAAAAGTTGCGATCAGATAGGCTTGTATGCCTGTAATGACACGCACAGATCTAACAACAAGCTCACCACGTGACGACAAAGTCCCACGATTTCAAGCGCAACATGTGAAGGGGGGTAGCATGTATGTATGTATGCATGTATGTATACAAGTATATATGTACACCTGCCTACCGAGAACACATCCTACGTTTTTCCTTCCGAGTTTTGCTCTGAACACCTGCATGCCAGATAGCAAGGCTGCACGATGGAGATTTTACTGCCTCTGCTTCTACTCACAACTGAAGTAATCAAGCGAATTGAACTGTCGTATTACATCCAACTCTCGGAGCGACGAAGAAAATCGGTTAACCACCTACCCCCCACGCCGCCTTCACTGACCTCCAGACGAGGTTCCGCACTTCGGCACCAGTCTTCTCATTCACATCGAAGACGAGGTAGACAGGATCATCTGCGTACCTCCATAAAGTGCTTTCAGGGGAGGGCAAAGCCACTCCCGCATCCGACTAGAGCTGAGCGTCAAAGCATCTCGGAAAGAATTGCTTCAGAGCCACCGTATTGATGAGATCGCGTGTTGCAACAGTCTGTTGCTTCGTAGAGATTGGCAGACATGACTCAGGCTACAGTGGCGACAAGCTTCAACACCCCGTCGCGTCTCAACACTACAACTAGCCACTAATCGCATGACATGTGCAGGTGCATAGCAATTTCGCTGTACAGTACAGAATGGGCGTTGCTCTGGCTCAGGGGCAGGAGGAGGAGAGAGGGAAAGAGTGCAAGAGGGGGGGAGAGAGCCCATGGCCTCCGCAGCAGCTGCTTCACCGCATCGTCGTTTTCCGGATTTCCGTCTGGCACACGCTGTCCTCAGCCGAAGCATTCAGTGAACCTTTGATTTTTCAGGAAAGCTGGTACCACAACAATTTCGGCGAGGAAGCTTCACAAAAGGTGGAACTCGCGACAAAGGCTTCCCGAAGGCACAGTGCATCGCAGTACAATCCATCAACGCTCCCTTGGGGAGGCCTTCAACTAATTCGACTTGAAGGTGGGCCTGCAGGTACAAAGCCGCATGCAATGCCTGAATACAATGCAAAAAGAACTTGTCTTGACAGGCTCAGCCACCTCCGGCTCCATACGGAGTTGGTAGATCTGTGCATANTTGAAGGTGGGCCTGCAGGTACAAAGCCGCATGCAATGCCTGAATACAATGCAAAAAGAACTTGTCTTGACAGGCTCAGCCACCTCCGGCTCCATACGGAGTTGGTAGATCTGTGCATATCATTGCAAGATCTCGTGCAATGCCGGGATGCTTTTGCCCCAGCTGCTGGAGAAACTTTTCAACGTCGGCCTCAAAGGCCTTGTGGCGATGATGTTCTCGGAGCAAAGATGCTTGCTGAAGTTCTACGAACTGCTCCAGCTGCTGCGACTGCCGGCGAAGCTCGTCTGCAGTTTCCTGCTCCTCGCCGACCATGAACCGAGCCACCTCCAGCTCCGTGCGGAGTTTCTGAAGGAGGCTCGGCTCCTCCCGTGCAGTAAGCTGCATTGCGGCACACTCCAGGAGAGCTGACAACAGTTCTGTCTCGCAGTTTCGCGCAGTGCGTTCTTCCAGGTTCATATTTCTCGACTTCTCGTCGTTCTCCTGTACCTCGCGATTCAACTCTTTCTTCTGTTGCTGCAACGCAGCATGGGCCTTCTGCAGCTCCGTGCTCAGCTGCAGCAGCTCAGCTCTTTGCGATTCCAGCTGCTCTTTCATAGCGTGCTCTTGCCTTTCTGTCCTTCTCTGCTCCTCCTTCAGTTGCAGCTGTAGCTCTTGACACACTCTTTGCGAGTGATTCAACATGTGCCGTGTCTCCTCCAAAGCACTCTGGAGCTGATTAACTTGCTCTTCCAGCACGCTCTGGTTTCTCTGCATTTGCAGCCGGTTGGCCAGCAGCGCTTCGGACTGCCACTGGGGCTCGCAGAGCCACTGCGACGCACCGGCGAGTTTCGTCCACATTGAGGCCATGGGCATCCTTGCAACGGAGGAGTCCTAAGTCTGTCACCCCAACCAACACGTGAGCTCGAAGCCCGGGAAGCAGAACCAAGCCCTCAAATGAAATTCCAGTCACTTTGCGCCAAAGGCTCACGAACAAGGTGGATGCATTGACTATGCATATATTACAGACTGGTTGGAGGAAAGAACACGACTTCGTGATGCGTACCCTTTTCCCGTTTTGCGCTCTGCGGGAGGAGCCGCCAGTTTCGAGGCTGGATTAAGGGCTTAGGGTTTAGAGAACTGTCCNGACTGGTTGGAGGAAAGAACACGACTTCGTGATGCGTACCCTTTTCCCGTTTTGCGCTCTGCGGGAGGAGCCGCCAGTTTCGAGGCTGGATTAAGGGCTTAGGGTTTAGAGAACTGTCCGTACGATAATCTAGCACCACCTTCCTTACGACCAGTTTCGACAATCATCGAATCTACTGTATCTTCGTTAGCAATACGATCATCAATCACCTTATCCCTAGTGTGAGCGATTTCTACTACATCGCCGTCGCTATTCCATCATTATCATTGACTCCGAATCTCATCGCCGAAACCTGATCGTGAACTCGTCGCGAAACTTGCGCTGACACGACACTACGACGAATCCTTCGGAGACCTTGCACTCACAACACAACGACGGAGAAAATCTCAGCCCGACCATCCCAAGGTCTGACCGGTTCGGGAAAACACTGGAGCTACAGTGCTGAAGAGCAGAGCGGCATCTGGAAAATTCTTGGCTTCCAACCGAAGGTCTGATCCGCGAGTATCAGCTCGGCATGATCCTGCACACGCCGTGAACAAGTGGGATGTGTCCCTGTGGCAGCAAGCTGCCAAGCCCTCGCAGACCTCTGGGATCCGCTTGCCGGTGTTTTCGTAGTACTTCCTTATCCTCGGACAGCCACTGACCGTGAGGCTTTGGCTCCGGCTTCGATGCAGAACTGCCGCTGCGGATCCCACAGCACTGGTAGCTTGCACTCTGTCTGGACTCAGATACACTCAAACTGCACTACAGTAGCAACCTCTGACAGAATCTGCGGGCTCGGCTGCGCGCGGCCGCAAACTACATGGGAGCCTGTGACTGAGTTTCGATCTTGGGCAATGAGGACAACGCATGCCTCGGCACATGAGAACCACTCCTGAGAGATCTGACAGGCTTCCATTTCCAGAAAGGATGAGGTCGCAGCTGGTACTGCAGCGCACCGATCACCGTCTTCGCCACGGAGTGGGTGCGCATCGCAGCCCAGAGACGGATCTGGGGGTGCAGTTTTGAGGTTTTTTGGAGAGCTCTTTTGTGCACGACGGTTCTAGGGTTTAGGGTCCTATACCCTAAACCCAAAACCCTAAAGCCTGAGCCCTAAGCCCTAAACCCCAAAGGCTCTCCTCTCGCCGCTTTTTGGAGGCGCCTCGAGCTCCAAATCCAGACCCAGCTGCCCCGGGGGTGCCAAGGCTGGCAGCTTGTCCTTCGAGTGGGCCCCAGGGGTTTCTTAGGTTTTGGGCTTTGGGTTTAGGGATGGTTTAGGGTTTTGCTGAACCTGCAGCCTTGAAATATCGTGAAATGGATGATCAGCGTAAACGAGTCTGTCATAAAAAAAACCACATTGAGCGAGGCAGCAGCACTGTTGGCAAAGCCATGTCCTCTATGAAGAGCTTGTATAGCTCGAGGAACTTAGCAGTTCAAGCATGAAGGCTGTGTGTGAACCTGGAGCAACATGCCCACCGCAAGAGGCTCGCGACTGAGACCGCTGCACTGCCCCGCTCGTCCTTGTAGACCCTGCCATCACGAAGCATTTCGACACTACAGAAAGTGGGGTTGCAATTGTACCCTAGACAGTACGAACCAACAAACAGCAGATGCACACACGCAGGAAATTCTCTCCGCAGCAGAGCAACGAGCTCTCAGCAACAGAAAAACTGAAACACGCCTGAACTTGTATGATCTCAGATACACCAGAGCAGCATGCCATGACCTTTGCCCAGAAATGCGCTGACAAGCAGCGCTACGATCGCGACACGCCACTCGAGCTGACAGTGTCAGCCCTGGCCCTGGCTGCAAGAAATCAAGCCCCGGCCCTGCCCACCTTTTTGCAAAGAAGAGCCACTCATCTGGAAATTGGGAGATGATGAAGGCCAGGTTCGTGTTGACCTGTGGCATGCGAGTCCAAGGCCGTCAGACAAGCAAAGTTCCTGCGATGCACTGCGAACTACCCTGTCCCATTCGATGCCACACGTTCTCTCAACGCAAAGAGGGCGGGTTCGTGGAAACACCAAGGCTGCCGCCCCATCGCCCAGCGGCGGTGCAGTCAAATCGCCGATGCCGTGCCTGTTTCTGAGAGGCGAGGTGTGGCTCACTGTGGACATGGTCATCCCCTTGACTTGCTTAGCGGTTCCGAAGCCTAAGCCCCACGTCCCGAAGACTGCGCAGAACCTGTTGCTTCATCTACCGTAGCAGATCAGCTGCACCGGTGCAAAGGCCGAGGCTCGTCGTTGGGGCTCTGGTTCTTGGCATCCTGCTGGACAGCCGGCGGCTATCGGATGACGTGTTGAGAGCCCATGGTGAGGCGGGCGGCCATGTGCTCTGATGCGAACTACTACGACTCCCGAAGACATCGCAAGCAAGGTGTTTCTTACCCATAGTCACATGCCAGCACCCAGATGTGCCTCCGGGGATGAACCCTTCCGCAAGAAGTCGGAGGTTGGGATCACCATCTGCATGCAAGAATGCGGATGCCGATGTGCACGCACTGCGATTCACTTCACTCCCTCCCTCCCTCGCCCTCTCGCCGGGCCTCTTGGTAGCAGGGGATTATCTGCGTCAGCGATGGAACCGTGCCCGGCTCGAAATCCGGAGATGTAAGCCTTGGCCAAAAGCAAGAATCTCTTTGAGAGCCAACCAACGGACCTCTGCAACAGAGCTTTTGTTGCAGCTTCGCGGCTTGTCGGTTTCTTCAACCTGAGTGCCATCGCCCGGTTCCTCGCAAAACTGCTAATGCTGATTGGCAGCCCCTTGTCCACTAGAAGCTAGCATCACACTTCACTGCGGCTGCACTTCCAAGCTGGTGAATCCGGCATGGGCCTGGATCCTCTCAAGAGACTGGAAGAAGAAGGCCAGCCGCTCTGCCACGATCTGGGGGAAGCGTGACAAGTGGATCCTTAGCAAGCAGGAGCGATGCCCGAACTTGCATGAAATCGAAACATGTCGGGTATGCCGCGCGGCCAGGTCTGCTAGGTATTTGCCAGTCGTAATCCACATTAACGACGCACATGCAACAAGATGTGCAATCCGTTATCTTTGGTCGACTTGCGTGCATAGGCTGCGGACAGCTTGTCCTTGTGCTTATCGTCTGGCCTCGGCATCGATCACAAGGCGCTGCCACATCAAGCCATTGAACGATACGACTGACATTGACCATTGACATCTGCTTGGTGACGATGCACACACCTGCCCTGTTCGATACTACCTCAAGTCACATTTTGCAAAGCCCCTGCATATCTGAGTCTGCGTGCAGGTCTTTCTTTTCGTGATGCCGGTGAAGTCTGCCTGAAGGGCATAGCCAGCTCGGATCTGGGAGGCCACCCCGGCCACCCCCGGGCCGGGCCCCACATGTGCTGCCCCGCCTGGGTCCACCTCCCCCCCGGGCGGTTCCGCAGCCTTCCGCAGCCACTCTGCCATGCGCTGGTCGATGAGAGACCTGTCTTTGAATGCTACTGTACTTGTAGCACTCCCAGGTTCGCAAGTCTTCGCTGGAGTATCGGTGGGTTGCACTTCTGAGACAGAGCCCAGAAGAAGCTCCTCTTTCTTCTCAAGAGCTCGAATGATGCACGTTGGCACGAGGCTGAGTCCCGTGCTCACTCAACAAGCTGTGTACCTCCAGCGGCGCTCAAATGAGCTCTTCTTTCAGTGCTGGTGGAATCATAATGATATGGAGTGATAGTACTCTAATAACAGTCAATTATAGTGCCTAAGGAGCCTTAAGCAGAAAGTATAAAGGACCAGATGATCTTTGTAAGGCCGAGGCCATGCGTCCCCAAACCATGCGCCAGCCGGGCCCAATCTTCGCTTGGAAGCGTCCGGCGTCTCTTCCCTGCGGCAGAAACCGCCAGAGAGCGGTCACACACAGAAAATATATCGTTGGGGGGATTCTGAATTCGTGGAACTTAGCATAAGTATAACCCTGGCTGAAGAAACAACACGGAACAACTACCCAAGCCCATCTGAGATCTCTGCCCCTGGTCTGAGGTTGATCGGCACGTCGACTCTCTTGACACTATTCAGCTGTCGATACTGACCTGCCAGCACGTGGGAAGATGCAGCGGAGCCAGTGCAGCAACAGCCTGACTGCTCTGCAGCTCTTGGCTTCGACGATTGCCAAAGCTTCCGGTCCAGCTTGGGTCGACACCCATGCACAGCCCGCCGATTGCCGAGAAGATGTAGAAAATGAAGTAGATGTCAACCTAAGCCATTCTTGAGGTCTGCCTCCCTGCTGCTGCTTGCAAGCACCTTGTTCCGCACTGACTGCATAAGAGCTCCTGTCCAGCTGCGCCCTATTGCCCACACAAAATCTGTGATACTCGAGGTGCTGGCTATGCACCCAACCAGGACCAAGGTGAGTGCGAAGAGCCTGGAAACGCGAGCGAACCGAGCGGCTGCATTCACAAATCTGTCTTTCCCCTCTGGAGCTCTGAGATCTGATATTTCGGAAATCAGACAGTCAGACAGAAACTATTCTCGGCAAGCAGCACGCTGCAAACGCAGGTCGCACATCCAAAGTCGAGCAGGTTCTCCTCGGCATCAGAACCGTCACTTAATCTCGAATGCCACAGTGCCCTGTGCAAGCCGCAAGCACGGCTAGTCCTTCTCTGAACATTCACCCACCTGTGCCGGGATGCCGATGACCTTCAAGACGGAACTTGGCTTGAAATGGTCGCAACTTCAACGGTCGACCCACTGAATGCACATGCTGCATGTCTCCCAAAAAAGTTTTCAGCGTGCTTGTCCCCGTTTGGGGAGTTCGAGGGGTTTCGCTTATAGGACGGCCAAACTGCAGGTAATTCACCTGGTTTAGCATGTCCGCGTAGTGCTGCACATGCTGCAAACGGGTTCGGCTGTACAGTCGCAATGCCTTGTAGGGTTTCAATTGCGTTGTTTGATATGCAACCGGTCCAAACCCATTACAGAAGCACCGCTACAAATGCAGCTGTCCGGATCTTTCACACCTCTGAAACGGCTAGCTTACACACGCTAGCTCGTTTCGATGGCCGTCTACGACTCTAACAGTTGCATGTTACCCTTGAGCTTTGGCAGTGAATGAGACCGGAAGTTGCCTCAAGGCATTATCAACTCGTTGGGAAAATCAACAGCGATGTGATGTCATCACAATAGCTGTAGTCCGTGTTATCGCCCCACTTGTCTTGGCTCAACTCCTGAACTCTCTTGACTACACAATCTGCTGACACTTGCTTCAGCATCCTGGCAATGCCGCGGGTAACATAGTCTGCATCCATGAATTGCCAGACACCATCTGTGGCTATAAACACAAAAGGCTTCTTGTACGGGTCAACTGTAGTCTTGCTCACCTCCGGTTCAGCGATAATTCCATACTTTTTCATCGCATCATCACCCAGACATCGGGCCATTGCAAGGCCCGGGAACTTGCTGCCTCCCACATAGACTCGTGGCGAATCGAAAGCCCCATCTGTGTGTTGGGGAGTCCGGACTTCTCCACCACAAGCCTCGATGCGTTCGGTCTCTGGTTGGCAGTCGGGCGTGTGGTCTTGAGATGCATACACCAAGCTCTCGTCCTCCTCGGACCCAATCACGATTTTCGAATCACCAACATGGGCCGTCCATATTTCGTTGTCCTTGAACAATGCCACTACCGCAGTGGCTCCACTGTGGTTTGCATCGTATTTGGCCTCGGCGGCATGTGCCACGACATCTTTGTGTGCCTGGTTGAAGACCGTCACGAGACCTTGCTCGATGTCAGCATCAGTAAGGGTGCCATCAAAGCCCAGCTGTTGCAGCAGAAGAAAAGGTAGTGTCTGCACGATGCGTTCGGAGACCTTGTGGCCACAGCGACCATGGCCATCGCAAACACATGCCAACGTGTGGCCAGACTTGAACCGTGTCACTGAAAAGTTATCTTGATTTGGCTCCTCATCTTTGAAGCCTTTTTGGCAGGCGAAATGTGTATCGTGAACCTCCCCAAAAGCTGCGGTCTCCCGTTCTGTAGCGCAGGGGGCAGAGGACTGAGACGCTGCGTTTATTCCATGCAGGTGTCCAAGTACGTCGCTCCGGAAGGCATTGTCCAGCTCCTCTTGTCTGATCGGAAGCGAAAAAACGGCCTCCGTCGGTGCTATGTTCAGGCTGTCGGCCTTGGTCTCTGCGTTTCGTGGGCTGGTGCCCAGAAGGCATCCTGGCCCGGGTGGAGGTTGACGCGGCTTCTCGTGGCCCTCACGGCCGATGCAGCACGCTGTGCCCATTCTTCGAAGAACGAAAGTTAAAGCCACTGGCACTGAAGCAAAAGCCTCTCAAGAAAGGAAGATCAGAAGGGAAAAGCCTTGAGAGGCAATCAGGTCTGCGGCTGCGAAGGGCTGCAAACACTATGAAGACAGGCTTGCAACAGAGCAACAGCCTCAGGCTTTCGAGCTCTCTGAGACCCACCTGACCCAAGAAGTCAAGGCCGCAGGTGGAGTTCAGGTCGAGGCCTCTTGCCAGAAAAGAATTGAGAGTTTGGATGAGATGGGACTACCAGAGTACTGCCATCTTTTGTCATGGGCCTTTCATAGCTGGGAGAATTATGAAGATCTCCAGGACAATGCTGCTCGTGAGCATCAGTGCCTGAGCAGCTTGGAACACTGGGCAAAGCCGAGTGTCGCACGCTGCTGTTTCAGAGCTTTCAGGAAGCATGCTTCCTCTCAGCTGATGCTACTTCAGACTTCTGGGGCCTCGAGATGGTTGGGAGCTAAGACGCGAATTTCTAGAAGTTCCCAAATAGGATTTCCATTCTCGACTCCTCGACCTTGTACCTGCCATATCCGATTTCTACCTCACATGCACAGAAGGCGCCAGCGGCACACTGAGGCCCGATCCCATAGTAGCAGCACCACAAGATCTGTCTTCAAGAAGTTCTCCCGACAGCCGCGGCCACCTGCGAGGACGGTTAGGGAGGCTATAAATTAGGGATCCTTCGAGGAATCTATAAGGGAACTATAAGGCTAAAGGGTCGCACCCAGCCTCACTCCAGGGGAGAAGATGCGACTCTCTCAAGGCGAACCCCGGAAAACCCGGACTCCTTTAAGCATCTCATCAACTTTTATCCCCGTATGGCGTGGCAAAAGCATGGCCCGGCCATCTCGCCGTGCATTTTTCCACGGAGTGCCGTAGATGAAGATCGGCCCTTTCCTGGCAACAGGCGACGCAAGACGCAGAATAGTTAGGATGGCGTGATGCAGACTGCAGAGTGCGTGGCAGTGCGAGTGTGTACAGAAGACCTACAAAGTCTTCGGCCCTGCTGGACTTGCGGGCAGTTGCAAACAGCACCGGAAAATCCGTGTCAAAGTCTGAGCCCTTAAGAGTCTAGGTCAGATCAGGTCAGATGCATCTTGGCAGTCCACCGTGCAGATCATGCTTCAGCTGCCATAGCCGGACGAGTCAACCACTGCGCATGCCTATCCAACCGGTCATTACCCAACCTCATCTACATCAGCATTAGCCAGCCTTCTGACAATCAACCCTTCGTTTCCCTTTCCCTCGAAGATGCTCCACCCTCGGGTCAGCGGCGCAAAACACATCAGTCCAAACCTGAGCAGCAGGCCTCAACGTCATGAAGCAGAAAAGGATCACGCGGATCCCCCAGTAGAGCCAGTCTTCCAGGAGCGTGTCTCTGAGATCCTTTCGGTGTTCTATGGAGGCTGCTTGGCGATTGGCGGCTCCTTTTTCTTTGCATCGCAAGGCCCTGCAGGCGGCAAGCGCTCCTCGAAGGTGGCTGCACGCGGGTCTCTGCAGTCTCCAGAATCCGACTGCCGGCACCTCCATGAGATCTCGTCTCTGAAGAGAGAAGCTTCAGACTCAAGAAGCGACGTCGAAGCCGCCACGATGCCTAGAGCTGTACTTAAGTGCTTTGGAAGCATGGCCTGGTCTACCACCGCTGAAGACGGAATTACCTGGCCGAGGCACTGCCATGGCTTGATCCTGAACTTGGCGCCCAAGATGAGGAAAGCACCTCGGAAACGCCCAAGAATGCGGGCCGGCACTCACGGATCAACACAACTTCCAACAGCTGCCCCCTCCTGCCTCTGCACCGGAATTGCGGTCTCGCCAATCGGCTGAGGCCGGGACCACCGACCGTGAACATCACCAGGCTCACCATGCGCTTGGCCAGCCACCAAACTCGGCATCCGCCAGATCTACTGTTCATCGTACTGCAGACAGTCATCCGATGCAACTGTTCATGCAAAGAAGCCGTATCTACTACCTTATCGTACTGACAGACCGGATCACAAAGAGCTTGGATCCGCACGTCGAGGAACGCCAGGAGATCGCATGCAAAGGGAGGGACAGCAACCTCAAAGTGAAGCCACGGCTGTGACAGGAACCCTGGCTTGGACATCATGTCGACATGCGTGTGCATGCGTGGAGCTGCGCGGTTGAAGGGAGTTGTTTGTATTAAAACCATAAAATCAATGTTGGCTGCTTGTGAGTTGTTTTGAAGAAAAAAACTACTCACAGGCAGCCAACATCGCCTTTGCTATGCAGGCATATTTGGCCACCAGGGGGGGTTTGAACAAGGCTTGATGCCGAAACCGGTACTCGTGAAGCCCCTGTAGCTGAAAAAGCCTGGCGGCTGTCTGCGGCTTGACAATCCTCTCTAGTGAAATATAGAGGGTTGAAGCGCCGAGTTGCACAGCATTCCTGGCCTCGCTACGGTCATGGCAACTTTGGAACAAGACTACACTGACCACACCGAACCGCTGTCTTTCAAAAGTCCCATGGACTCCAAACGTTTTCGCGCGACTCCTCTGCAGATGCAGCCGTGCTGCGCCCGGGTGACCAGTAGCAGAGTGAGGGCAACCTCTGCCAACCTTATGGGCTTCAGGTACTAGAAACAAAGCGTGAAAGCCTCAACCTCTAGCAGATCGAATTCCAAACGCTCCGGACAGCAACAGCATGATCTCAGAGCTCTTAGTAGTACGCAGTAGCACAGGCCCCGGCACGCGTAGCTCAGCGTGATGAGCTCCAGGCAGGCCCCAAAGCTTGCATCTGCCTGAATAGATAATAATAATCATAGTAATATTTAATAATAATAATCAATAATAATAATAATTAATAATAGTAGCAATAACAATAACAATAATAGCAATATTAATTGCTTGTAGTGAGTGTGAGAAGTCCCGTAAACAAGTCAGCCCGGAAGCATACAATATGTTTCGAAATTCTTACTTCTTGGAACTGGAAAACCAGTTTGCAGAAATTCACGGCCCGGGGTAGGCTTGCGACAAGGGTTTCGAACCCTACCATCTCTCTGCTTTCGGCGACGACGTGCCTATGACGTTGAAGATGATCACGATGCTGATCGTGTTGAATCTGATGCTGATGATCAGACTGCTGCCACGGCGAGGCAGATGAGATTCACAGGCACCGGTCGAATGGAGTGCCGAGTCGGGTAGGCTGCTTGGTCTCAACTGGACAGAAGGTGTGGATGAAGTTGTTGCCTGTATTTTCCGCAGTCTTCGCCCGCACTCAAGCACCCGAATTCAACCACACCCGACCAAAGTAACAGTCCGAGCTCGGGGCGATGGCAGTATATTGGATGAAGTTGACTCTCGCCCACTGTGGCCACAGCCTGGGTTTATCGCGGGATCACAGACCACCACGGCCTTAGCTTGAGGTTTGGAGGCTGCTTGAGCGCACCAACTACCTGCACTGCCTGATTGTCAGGGTTTCGGCTAAGGTGCAAATCGCACAGGTTTTAACCACACGGTGTTCAATTTCTGGTAATGACGAAGCATAGTTTCAAAATTTGTTGCACAGGTTCAAACTCGACAAAGAACATCACACCGAGTCTCAGTGCATAATGCAACGATGATGGGCGTAACAAAAAAACAGACCCAGCACGTCTTGGCAGCCGCTCAAAGAGCCGTTGAAGGAGGTGGTGATATCGCTCCCCAAGCCTGGCTTGCACGAAAACCAAACGACCGAAACATGAATGCAGCGGCAGGTATATATGGGAGCTTCGGAAAATTAGGAGTACCGTATTTTGGGGTCCTTATAATAAGGATCCTACTATTTAGGGTACTATATTAGGGTCCCCCATTTCGGACTGCCATATTTAATCTCACGCTCTTTCTCATGCATGCCTTTTTGTTGTAGTACTGTATATTGGTTCACAGTGTCTGAAATTCTCGTAGGTTCCACTACATTACATTGCCTTTCCTTACCATATGCTACGCTACATGACAATACATAACATGGTATTTTGCCTAGGCTTATCATTTCACCGTACATGAAACTGTGGTACACATCATGGCAACGTGTTATGATATGTCTATGCAAATGTGTGTATATATATATATATAAACGGTGACCTGGATAACGCACAGCAGCAGTGTGTGAAGTATGTTGAAACAAGCTGTACTGCATCGCTTGTACATCTTATTCTTGCACAATGCAATCCTTGCCGTTTTGGCCAAGCCTGCTCCCAGGTAGATGTACACAGCGACTAGCAGCGACCAAAGCCTTGACTTCAGACATTCAGCTTCGTTCACACATGTCCCTCGAGAGTTCAAGAGTCCTGGAGCATCACGAACAGACGTGCCAAGTCATTCGCTACTGCGGGCTGAAAGAAACTTGAAAGGATCATTCTCTGTGCAAGTATCTTCTTGGTGGGCCTTGCCTTTACTTTGGTGCAACACTTCGGCTCTTTCAGGATGCGATGGCGCCATCTCTCTGGGGCTCAAACTTGAGGATCAGCGGCACCCGGTAGCAAATGAGAAAGTCGATCACGACCTGGAAGTCCGTCTTACACGGACTGAGTGCGCTGTCCTACAGAAGTACCAAGCGTTCGGCCCAAAGACTGCTTGGCTCTTTGAACCTGACACTTGCAGGCTTGCAGGAAAGGAGCGCCGAAGCATGGTGCCAAGAATGGGGGAGACTCTGAAAAAATGATAGCAAAATAAAGCCGGCAGCGCGTCTTCCCAACATCCTCCCGGCACTGGATGCCACCTCGGGTCTGGGTTCTGGTGACCAAGAGAGCCAGCGACTTGGGAGGCGCGTCTGGAAGCATCTCAAGGCTTGCGAGGAACATTCGTTGATGTCGTCGAAGTTGATGCCCAGCTCTCTCCAGCCGCTTGGCATCCTGAAGTTGGGATGGCCCTCTCGGCCTTTCGGGCATAGTGCTACAGTCCTCGGGTCTGGAAAAGCTGCGACTGAGCCCATGGCAGCTTTCGTGAAACCGGATTCGAGTGGCGCGCCATCTTCTCAAGACCATCCTGAACTCAAGAACATTCAAGAAATCTGCGAGCTGCGAGTATGCAGACAGGCGTCTCCGCCCTCGCATACTTGTCTCGAAGAGTGCACTGCACGTGGCACCCCCTGCCTGCAGCGTCTCCAGATCGATCTGAAACACGACCTCTCGGCACGGGCCGTCACTGGACTGTGCCAGGAGCCCCACCTCGAACGCGAATGGGTACGGCTTAGAGTTTATGAGAGTTCAGGGCAGCTCTGGTCCCCCAATTTGCCGCACCTGCTCCTGTGAGGCCATCAAGATCTTGAAGAACAAGAACGCCAACCTCTCTGGGCCTTGGTCACTGCAACGCGCCTGGTGCTTCAAAACCGAGCGCGAGGGGCACAAACACCCCATCAGTTCGTTTTGGTTGTACTGCCGTGCTGCAATTCATCCACCCACGAGATCTGCTAGTACAGCCCTGGCCCGCCCCCCCCCCCCTCCCCCCCGGGCTTTTTCGCGACCCGACGCACAGCTTGTGAGATAGTGAAATCTCTCAGGTCCAACAGGGACGGATATGGTGAATTCACCGCCCTGCCCGCGGTACATCGCGGAACGACCTGGCACACTACCCCGCTACCCCTGCGTGATCTTCTTGAAACTTGAGGCGTAAACTTAATGCTCAAGGCTTCAGGCAGCTGGACATGCTACGTCAGGAGGGCTCCCCAACATCACCAGATTTGAACCGTTAAGTAGTCGGTCTTACAGATGTTACCACGGCCTGCAATGTAACATCTGCTCGTTCTCACTTTCTACACCTCTCCTGAGCAAGATGGGCGCCACTCCTGAAAAGACGGGGCATGGCTACCTGAGCTAGGCACCTAGACTCTGTATTTACACCTGCATGAAGCCGAACATGCACTTCTTCTGGCCACCGCGAGCTTTACATCCAACGTTGAACATGCCGGCAGTATCAGCACCTGTCCAGTATTGGTAAACGTTTCCGGAATGCCTGGTGAAGAACCAATAGTCCGTCCCATCACCCTGGCCGATTGTAGACGGATCAATGACAGTCGCACCTGCGCTGCTGGCCATGTACACACACTCATCATAGTAAAGCTCGCCAGCATCATGGTACCACCAAGTGTCTCCGTCATACTCGGCCTTCTCTGAGCAAACNCTGCTGGCCATGTACACACACTCATCATAGTAAAGCTCGCCAGCATCATGGTACCACCAAGTGTCTCCGTCATACTCGGCCTTCTCTGAGCAAACGGATCTGTCCATCATGGTCACCCGGTCAATCTTGCCAACGACGCACTTTGCCGTGTCCGTGATGGGGGTGAACTTCACCGAATAAAAACGCTCAAACTGCTCAGCTTCGTTGCCGTGCCGATGTCCCCCCCATCCGCCCTTGTCGGTGTAATCTTCCGAACACAGGGTTGCACCGAGCCTTGAGGCTTCTTGCATGCAGGCTTTCCAGGTCAGGGACCCGAGATCTGTGTAGGTGAAGCAGGTCTGCCCACCTTCCTCCTGCGGACCGTGGCACTTTGTATTGCAAGCGTCGTTCTGGCCAGTAGTGCAAGCACAAGTGGATGCAAAGTCTATAAATGGGTGATTGACTGGAGGCCCATGTGGCGGTCCCGAGCCTTGCGAGACTTGCGAGCTCTGGTCACAAGTGGCATCTGCTGCCAACACAACTTCCCCTGCGCGGAGGTCGATGCTGTTGCCACCGTCGCGGCTCAAGCTGCAACTGTCTGATTGCTTTCCATTCTGCAGCCTACAGGTCAGGTACTTCAGAAGATTGATGTTGTCATGCACCAAGCGGCTGCTGCTGTTCACCTTGGCTGACGGTTCTTGCACTTCTATAACCTGCACCAACGCCGTGTTTATGCTAGCAGCCCCAAGCACCACAAGCACCAAAGATCCACACTGACATGGAGTCACGGTGGTCACCAGGCTGTCGTGCTGTTCCTTCACGAGGCATTCGCAACTGGAATAGAGCGCCAGCGCTGCGTCCTTTGCATCCTGAAGGCTCTGGTTAGCAAGCGTCTCCTTGGCAAGAGCCGGAAGCGAGAGCCAACATGTAGGAAAGGCCTTTAAGGCGTTTGGAGTCCTTGTGGGGGCCCTTTAAAACACTGAAAGGACAGAGTCCTAGAGTCCTAGAGAGTCCTACATCATCCTAGAAAACGCTCCCTCGCCCGAACCGAGGCGCCTCATTCACGGCCGTGACGACCGTGTTCAGATGGGATGTGTACTGCAAGACCTTCCGAGGGTTTGGCCAGTCGGCCTTAGAAAAAGTTTGGGTCCACGGGATTGGGAGCTACGCGCCTTGGTATCGATGAGGTCTTTCAGTCGAGTGCCCTCCGTGTTCGCCTCGTCGACCGTCGATCCCAAGTTTCCGCTGACGGTGATCGTTGAGTTTGTCTCCGAGCGGAGCCGCAAAGTGTTAGCCATGGCAACAGACTGGGCGTCGACCAATGCCTGGTCCAGCTTTAGGTGATCGGCACAGCTCGCAAAGGAATCCACAGATGCATTGATGGATGCCTGGGATTCCGTCAACTCGCCGAGGAGCTTTTGGATGAGGTCGTTGATCAAGGTGTGCAGGTCAATCGTTCCGTTCTTCATGATCTCCGTGTGGTTACGACTTTCGCCCACGTAGGACGCAAGATCTCGGCCATACTTGCGCAGCAGTGCAAGTTTGGCACCACTGGTAGGCTCCTGGTGGATGCGACCCAGCATGCTCTCGACATCGAAGCCCTTCGCGGACGTGTCGCAGGTGGCCGTCGTAGAAGCGATGCAAGATTGTGCCTTCATGTCCTCGCCATGCTTCTGCACGTGACGTTGGATCATGCTGGCACTCTTCACCTCACAGTGCTCGCAGTCGACGACTGCGAGGGCCATGGGCAGTACGAGAGGAATAAGATACAGCATCTCAGCTGAGTTCCCGAAGGAGCTGTTGAAGCTGAGAAGGGCTCTGCAAGCGCTGCAGCGCCGAGTTTGCGGAGCAACAACAGCCAAGGCCACCCGGAGTACAATGCTAAGAACATGGAGCCTACGCCCTGATGCAAGCATGCTGCTCCTGCGCGGCGTGGAGATGCTGTGTCCAGTCAAGCTGTCCTAATGTTGGCTACCGGCATGCGACGGCGAGGGGGACTGCAGCTAGCAGCTAGGGCCGCCAGGGGCAGGCAAGGGCAAAGAGAAGGGCAAGCCTGCAAGGCAGGAGACAGGGGAAATCGGGACATCTGCACAAAGAAGGAGGCGGAACGAGATCTTTGAAACACCATGCAGGTATCGGCTGGATGAACGGCTGTGCCCACAGGAAGTAAGAATGTCGGGAATCCAGTCTGTTCAAGGTTGGATCATGTAAGAAAAGCTCCAGGGCTTGCGCAGTGCATGATCTGCTCGCTCAGGGACTCCATGGTCCGCAAGAGCAGGGCCTGAAGGGGCACAGCGCGGTCTGCTGAAACCCTTCCTAGGATAGTTATATATGTATATATGTATATATGTAAGTATATGTATATATGTAACTATATGTATATATGACATACATACATATAGTTACATACATTGTATTTTTTATATGGGCTAGCTTACGTTCCATGTAAGCCCAATGTAAGCTACGTTCATTGGGCGGCACCTCTGCGAAGAGCACCAGCAGAGGGCGAGCGTCGTTCTTCTCGATGCTGCTGGCAACCTCCTGAGCTGCTGGTAGCGCCAAGAACCCTCTCCGGAGACCCTTATCATTTATCTACAGGTGACTTATCACCTCTGAATCTCGGAAACCCTCCACGATGCCCCCAGGTCGGTTGATTAATTTCCTTCGATTTCGTGTCCTGCAGTTCGCCGCGCTGGAGATTGGCCAGCCAAACACCGTTGGAGACGTAGCCGCACCTCGGACGCTCAGACTTCAAAAGGTCTGCTAGAGGATGTGAGAGCGTGCGTTGGCTGCGGAGGCCGGGGGCGAGCAGTTTCCCTTGTGGTTCACGCAAGGGTTGCAGGCATTTGCAGGCATTTCTGGTGTCCTGCGGAAAACCCGTCGCAGCACGACCATCACGCAAAGACCCCTTGCGAAAGACATCAATGCCGGTAGCGGCAAGGTCTCATATCACCTCCCCTGCCACTGGAGACCCGGATCAGTGCTGCCCGGCTTGCATGCTATCAAACCACATATCTAGTCATTCATTAACCTCTTGAGCGGCAAGAGAGTTTGAAAGTAGCACCACAATCAACGAGAGCACCGACGCCAGCGAACCCAAACTACCAACCATGAGAAGTTGCAGGGGCTCCCGGCCACGCAGCGACACCCTCAAGGACGCGCTTGTGAACCTCTGGGCCAGAGTCTACAGGAACCCCGAATATCAGTAATTCCTCCGAGCATGTAGTAGCTTCCAGTCGATTGCAGCAGCCGTTGCTTCCTGCCAAGCAGCTATGATCAGCGCATTCTCCAACTCATCCCCTGCCAACAAAGCAAAGATGATGGGGGCACGGGATGCTTTGAAATGCACGCAAACAAGGTCGCACTCACTGACACTACGACCGCACTCATGGCAAGCATCGTGTTTATGTCTCGCTTGGACGGAGCAGCATTGAAGGTGCCTGCCACCTACAGCATGTCTCAGGACGACGAGACACACGGGATGTTCGTGCTGCATACACAAACCCAACTGCACTTCATCAAGAGACACTGCCTCCAGCAGTGACATAGTCTGGGCCGTCCTAGACCACAGTCGTTTTCGTAGTGGTAAAATGAAAAATACTTCACGACGATCCGCCGCATAAGCAAAACTGCAGGCACATGTCCTCGATGTCGCTGATCTCGCTAGTCTCTTCATCGCTGTCCTCCTCTCGGGCCCTGCCAGGCTCGGACGTACCAAATGCCTGTTGTTTACATCCTGCAAGTGGTCTGGTCCAAAGTAAACTCAGTAGCAGCTGCCTGCCTCCTTTGGGTCATCTTGGCGCGGGTTCTCAAAGCCCGCAGTGCTAAAACCTCTGCCTGTCACATCAGGATATGAGCATAACCTTCGGATGTTGGCGGGCGCACACGCAGCGACCACACTGCCATATGACCAGGGAAGAAGACAAAAGGCTATCGGCTGACTATCAGCTGTGCAGATAGAAGCGCCTCGTTCGAACTCCCTTGCCTTCTTTCCCCTGAACAGCACGCCCTTTTGTCGGACCGCGCCTGGATCTGTTTCTCTAGGATTCTCTGCTGTACCTTGCGAGTCACAAACGCCAATAGCAGACTTCCTCATCGGGTCCTTCTGCCTGCGTGCGATCTTGAACGAACATTCATGTCCCTAGATTTTGCATCATGAACCTTGAGGAGACTCGACTTTCTAGGTGCCCTGCTCCCATGTGGCAGCGCAACCGCCACGCGGCCTTGTCTACGGCAAACAAGGAGCACAAAGCATCAGCAGACGCAGAGACTGAAACTCTGAAGCAGTATTCGCCCATTCAGCTCCTAGGCTTCAAAGAAGTTGGGCAATCTTGGGAGGATGCCTCGTCGTCGGTTGGTATTCTGCTTGAGGACAGCCTGAGCGGCCAATCACGAGGAATGCATGCTCTTTGAACGAGCTTCCTGGCATGACGTAGGTCATATGGAGTTCTGCAAATGCCATTCCTTTGTCATGACATAGCAATTGTAGACCGCACAACATGATTGCGACATGACAAACCTCGCTGCCGAGCCGCTCAATTTTGTAGATGACGCGCTCATCTCTAAACTTGGCCTCCCAGCATGCGCACAAACACGCGGCAGCAGTTCTACGGCTACAGTTGGAAAACATGTCAACATGTTTCCGTAGATCCAACCAGCGCTGGCATGTGCTGGCCTCTGTTGGCTGGATCTGCACAGCTCCTGAGGGCGAATCGAAGTCGATGAGAGCCCAAATTGTTTACACTCAGGATTCCCTTGTCTTGCATTCACACCAGGTGTGGAACCAATCGGCGCAGGACGCAAGCGCCAGGAATTCAGCAAACTTCAAGTCCGTGCACACAGCTAAGACCACAATTGCTGAAGGAGGCGCCTGCAACTTGCTTGCCTGCCATGCTCAGCGCAACGAAAGCATGTCGCAGGAAAGTCTGAGTATCGTGGATCATCTCAGGCTTGAGCTGCTAAGGTGTGACGAGCCTACTGGGTCTACGGCACGGGGGGAAGGAAGACTTGGTGCAGAGCAAGACATTTCCCCAAGGCCTCCGGCGGAGTCGGCATGCAACCTCCCCGACTTCCACGCTCCACTCTACCGGAAAGGACGGGATGCTGATGTATGCAAAGTGTCGTGATCGTGACGTACGGCAATCAACTCCGGGCAGCACCTTATCGCCTCCTCTGGCGCAGATCCTGGCTTGACAATTCATGAATTTCGTGATGACGGACTTGAGATTAAGGGTCCAGCGATCTGCCGAGGCTTTTGCTTCACAGATGGAGGCGTCCCACAATCTGTGGGAAGGCCGAACCTGCTGGTTGGCCTTGCCTCTGACTTCCGCAGGAGAACCTAAACCCCCTGCGTCTGGGAGCTGCATAAATGCTAGGGGGATATGATGAGGGCGAGAAGAATTGACGGATGTCCTCCGCTGCGAGACCTCCGCGCCGATCTAGAGGAGCCTTGACTGCAAAGAACGGATCCCCGCTTCTGTGAGATGTCTCGTTTCACAGGGTGCCGCGACGCGCCGACACGGTTAAGATTGGATGACTCCGTCTTCTGTCCATCGACTCCTGTGGCTCGGGGCCCTGCTCTTGGAGCAGCATCCACACCTGCAGCGCTTGGCACGCCTACATCGTTACTCGAGAAAGTCATCAGCAACCTCTGTCAGGGCTCTATGTCAAGACTGCTCAACCTCAATGTGCCACCTCAAAAATTTCTGAACGAGCATCCTGAAAACCCAAACCGCCTCATATCCTTGTCAACGGACTCAACCGCAGAGCTCCACAAAACCAACCCAAGCCGAAGCTCTGCCCCTCCGGGGCTTCAGCCCGCAGCAGATGAAGCCCACGGCGGACAGAAGTGCGAGGCCCAACAGGGCTCCGAAGGCTCCGAGGAAGGCCTCGAAAGCAAAACGAGGAACAAAGCCCACCCCAAGAACAAGAAGCCCCCTGATCGTAACCGAATATAATGTTGCAACCCTTTAACATCAATGTGGTAGCCCTTATATACTGTAGTAACCCTGATATAGTAACCCCTTATATGCGGTAGCTACGAGCGTCTGTCTAAGGGCTTTCATGTGGCCAGAGGCCGAGGCCAGGATGCCAACGCTGGGCCACAGCCAGCGGCACTCCAAAGGTAATCGACCTCAGGGCGCTCCGAAGGGGAGTCGAAGATCGCTGCGAGGCTTCATGATTAAGCCTCTCACTTTGCTACTTTTTAGCCATTTCTGGCCTAGCTTGCTCTGTTTTCGTACATAATCTTATGACTGCACTTCGCTACGACCGTTGAAGCTGGCCTTCAGGGACATCTTGCGCAGATGCATTGAAGGTGAAGGCATCCTGGCAAGCGAAACTACGCATGTGTCCCTCAAAAACTCTCTGCCGTACTAGGATCTTCAAACAAAAGAGTATGAGGATAGGAACAAAGGAAACATGCAGCAGGGAAAACCCGGACTCTGCATACTTCAGAAAACTGGGTATGACTTCCATTCCCGTCCTTCCGCAGCCGCGGCGCAGAGCAGTGACGCAGAAACTGGCTGGTGGCACTAACCTGGACGCGTCATCCAGTGCGATGAAACTTCATGCAGGGCATTCCAGGCCTGACCGAAGAACTCCGGGTAGACGTAGCCTTTGCCTGGTGATTCAACGCGGCGGCCCAGGTACAAGTTACTTTGCTCAGATCTGTAGCGGTGCTGGGTCTCCTGGAAGACTCTGGATTTGAGAAAACGAGACGACATGGACAACTGCAGGCTTTTCAGGACTACACTCCTAGGGCTGTCTCGGGTGCAGACGCACGGGCCGCTTACACCGGCCCACATCCTCAGCTGCCAGGTGCCAAGGTAATGTCGAGTCTTAGCTGGTTGGCATGGTGGACCAAAAATATCTTGCCGAAACACGTGGCTGAAGCGCCCTCCCCACTCGCAGCTCACCTTCATGGCCTCAGAAAAGGAAAGCATTGCCGAGGGCACTGCCAACAGTCATGCAACTCACCAAGAGCCTTCGCTTAGGTCCCGTGCATGCAGTGTGTCCATGGCCAGGAAGAACGGCCCGCGCTTACCGCGGTCCCAGTCGTCCTGCCACTCATCCTGGCGAGCGGCACAGCTCCAAAAGTCTGAGACGGCCTTCACAACTTCACATCAGCAAAAGCCGAGCAACACAAAGCACTCATGCTGCAGCAGTGGGCGAAAGGATCTAGATCATTTGCCCTGTCAGAGTTCCATTAGACCTGCCTCCGTCCTATCTGATAAGATGCAACGCACAACCCTTGCAGGCCTGATCGGGCCGAGCAAGCTTTTTGGTCCGCGGGCTTGTAGCCAATGGTGCACAGGTTCTCTAGAGACAATGAAAGTCTCGGCACACCCTGCAAGCCTTTCAAACAAATAGGGTGATATGACTCTCACACCAACCACAACAGGAAAGTGCCTAAACACCACCAACCCTTGCAAGGTGTGCCGAGGCTGCACTGCTGAAAACCTACCAAGGCACAAATTTCTCTTACAATTACAGCTTCGTCATGATGCTCGAGTGTCGTCTTCGCGTTTCCTGTGGCAGCATGGTCTCGACTCAACAGGAGACATGTGCAAAGCCCAATCTTACAGTCATGTTCTCCACAGCATCGACTGCCGGCCGGAGGGTGGGTGCTTTCGGAGGATCCAGTTTCCATAGGCAGGGCCTGAACTTTGAAAGCCAAATTCTGTCTTGGAAGTTGCTTTGGGGACTGTGACCAGTACCGCTTCTGTGCTGCTTATCCAGAATGTCTACCTTGGTGCCGGGTCGTCTACTACTACTGCTACTACTACTACTACTACTACTACTACTACTGCTACTGCTACTGCTACTCCCTACTCCTTTTTCCCTATTCCCTGCTCCTCCTACTCCCCGCTTTACTCCTCCTACTCCGACTCCGACTCCCACTTCCACTCCCACTCCTACTACTAGTACTACTACTACTACTACTACTACTACTGCTACTACTACTTCTCCTACTCCTACTACTCCTGCTCCTGCTGCTGCTGCTGCTGCTGCTGCCGCCACTACTGCTACTGCTGCTACTACTGCTACTACTGCTACTACTGCTACTATTGCTACTACTGCTACTACTGCTACTACTGCTACTACTGCTACTACGACTACGACTACGACCACTGCTACTGCTCTTGCTACCGCTACTCCTACTCCTACTCCTACTCCTACGCCCACTCCTACTGCTGCTGCTACTGCCACTGCCACTGCCACTGCCACCCCTACTCCTACTCCCAGCCTCACTCCCACTCCCACTCCGGCTCCTACTCTACTCCTACTACTCCTCCTCCTCCTCCTACTCCGACTCCTACTCCGACTCCTACTCCGACTCCTACTCCTACTCCTACTCCTACTCCTACTCCTCCTCCTGCTCCTGCTCCTGCGGCTGCGGCTGCGGCTGCT
>BGNK01000980.1:0-59616 GCA_003297005.1 Symbiodinium sp. clade A Y106 | reverse complement strand
GCTGCTGCCCCTGCTGCTGCCCCTGCTGCTGCCCCTGCTACTGCTACTGCTACTGCTACTGCTACTGCTACTGCTACTGCTACTGCTACTGCTACTGCTACTGCTACTGCTATTGCTTTGCGTGCACAACCGCTCAAGAGCGACCTATGTGTGAAGCCGGCAATGCATATCGCATTTGCTCCTCTGGGGAGCGCCATTGGCCCGAATTAAAACTAACAGATAAAACATCATGCACGATCGCTTAAAGATCAGCCGTATTGAAAATCTGCTACTGCTACTGCTACTGCTACTGCTACTGCTACTGCTACTGCTGCTCCTCTTCTGCTACCACCACGACTACCACTACGACACTACGACTACGACTACGACGAGAAAGAAGAAGACGACGACTGCCATCATGACCACGACGACGACGACGACAACGACTACTACTACCACTACTACACCACTACTACTACCACTATTACTACCACTACTACTACTGCTACTACTACCACCACCACCACCACTACCACAACTGCAACGACTACGACTACTACTACTACTACTACTTCTGCTACATCTGCTACTACCACCATTACCCCTCTCACTGCCACTACCACTACCACTATCGCCACCACTACCCCACGACTACCACCACTACCACTACGACGACTGAGAACACGATCACTGCCACTACCACTCGGCTACTACTGCTACTGCTGCTACTACTGCTACTACTGCTACTACTGCTACTACTGCCACTACTACTACCTACTTACCTGCTTACCTGCCTACCTCCCTGCCTGCCTACCTGTCTACCTGCCTACCTGCCTACCTGCCTACCTGCCTGCTACTACTACTGCTGCTACTACTACCACCACGACTACTACTACTACTACTACTGCTACTACTACTACTACTACCACTACTACTACTGCCACCACCACCACAACCACCACCACCACCACTATCACAACTCCTACGAACAACACTACTTAGACTTACCTGCCCACCGAGCTACCTCCCTCCTTGCATGCCTGTCTACCTGCCTAGATATCTACCTACTACTACATCGCTACATTACCGGCTTTATGATGTGACCGTGCTGCTCTTCTTTTCCATTCCCATCTGTATTTTTATAACCCAGGCTTCGTTCATGGCATTTGCACAAATCACATTTGCAGTGGCCTCTGCCACGTCAAACCTCGTCGCTTGCAGCTGCAGCTTCCGGAGAGGTCCTCGGCCGAAGCTGATGGTTCTCTAGGCCCTAGGCCGAGTGACCGCGTGACTTTCCGAGCGCTTCGGAGAGCAAGCCGCGTCGCATGGTCATGCATGAGGGTCTGCTGGATGGTGAATCAGCAAACATGGGTTCAGTCGTGTGAAGTAGTTTGGGGATGTCCTTCACACTTCACCAGATAGATAACCACACACTGGGAACACAAAAGCGGAGTCTCACATGTGGCTTCGACAAGCTCCCCCACTAGACGGCGCCTTTTGGGACATGTCAGCCGCTTCAGCGCTGAGGGGAACAGAGGGCCGAGCGGCCGTCTGCCGTCTCTCTTTGGCTCTGCGGGAGGGTGTGGTGGACTCATGTCAGTCGCACTCAAGTTCAAAGGGCCTGCGAGGCCGTCAAGATCCATGGACTGCACAGTTCCGGATCATACACCGTCAGCACGGCTTGGCAGGAAAAAGACATCTGGGAAGTCCCACAAGAAGAATGGGTCTACACCCTAAAGCCCTATGAGACTAATGGACAGCCTAAGCACTGCATTTGGGCCGGACAAGTTTACTGCCAAGCTAGGATAGCACCGAGCAGGACAGGCTTTTGCCGAACCTGCCTGTGCACTGAAGCAGCACTGGAAGCCAAAACCAATACACTCTGCTGGCCCTTCTGCGAAGACTTGGCTTCGTCGACTTCGTTTTGGATCCCCGTGCAAAACCCCTGACAGCAAAGAGCTACAAAGGCAACAGACAGCTCAGCGCGAGTTTGTCTCACCAGCGCCCATGAGATAGAAAAGCCGCAAACGGAAGGAAGACGAACTACGATGCTGAGAAAAGTGTGCACACAAGCGCGTGCCACGCAATGAAGTCTCTTCGGCCGGGGAACACAGGCGGAGCTGGTAAACTGGAAGCTGGTGCCAGATGCAGAATTCCGGCCCCAATGGCTGACACTTAGCGTCGCCCGGAGCCCAAAAAGCATGCTTCTTCAAACTTCACTGATTCTACGTCTATACGAACTGACCAAACGTCTCACGGAGTCTAACTTCCTGGCTCTCATCAGACAGGCCTGAGTGCAACCATTCCAGCCTCCGGCCAGAGTGGGAACCCAGGATGGAAGTCCTGAAAAGGCATGAGATACAGTGGGGGAATGTGCCTTCAACTCCAGGACTCCCATTCACTCTGAGGTGTTGAATCTCACCCACCAATGAATCGAATGTGCTGGCCTTGCAGAAAACGAGCTACTCCGGCGTGTCTGCGATGGAGCTTCCACTTTTAGGGAGGACCTTGCCTGGCGAAAGTGAGGAAAAATATCCCTCTCTGGTCTCGGAAATCGGAAACAGTGAAAGGGTCCCGAAGATTGGCAAGTTCCTCTGGCCTATTCTCGTCCAGCATTGCGCTGCCTGGCGACGTGTCTTCCCGTAAATGGCAAGTCAATGACAGCTTGTCGCATCCAATGTTCAGCGTGCTAGCCTGGCAGGTACGGTGCTATGTTAAGCATGTCACTGACCCTTGGATAAGTAGACCTGTTAGCATGGCCACTTCAGCCCTAAACCCAGTGAGCTGAACTCAGTTCGAGTTGCTAGAGCGGCGCTTGTTGATTATGTGCTTGGTGAATGCAGCGTTGCGATGGTCCGGGTTGATCACACCGCCAACATACCTGACACACCGGGTGCTCTTGAAATGTCGATCGTCTTCTCAAGTTCCCTGCAACATTGTTCAGACTACCCGCCCCGCTTGCAAGTCTTACAACAGTCTGTTGCCTTGCTTGCATGCTTGAAGCAACCTGGAATGCACTCTGCAAGTGAGCCCTAGCTGGAAAGTCTTCCAAGATCTTGGCTGAGCGTCCTTTCCGCACTGACCAGTGCACCCATGGCCCAGTCGAAAAGCAACTCCTGTCAAAGCCATGCCAACGAACACCCAACATCAACCTCCAACTCCATGCGTCGGCCTCATCTGCCCAGGCATCCGTTAGAGTGCCCGGGTTCTCCATGAAGTGTGCCCAGAATGCCATCTCAGTACTCCGGTCGGAGGGATCTGCAAAACTATCATGCAGGCCCCAAAGATCTTGATGCAGAGGACGTACTACAATGCCGATACGCTGAAACCCTCATTTATGTGAAACTTTCTCTTGGGAACGGGGTGGCCATGCTGCCAGAGCCACGGCATAGCTCTTCACGGTACTGTCATCCTTGAAGATCTCCTTCGGATGTGTGCACCGACAGCGGCGCTGTGGCGCTGAGAATTGGGCCGGGCTGAACCCATGACCGCGAACAAAAGCCGCTGGCTTCTACAACGATCGAGACGCCCAGGCCCTGGTTTGGCTTTTTTGCTGGGAGCACCAAGCCATGGTATCTTGCCCGCAACATGAAACACGAAGCAACGGGAAGCTTCGCAAGGAAGCGGGGGCCAGCGGCCAGGACACCGCAGTTGGGAGGACAGGGCTCCAAGCGCGTCTCCTGGAACTTGCCAGCATCCAAGCCGACGACGTCACACCTTGGGCTGAAAGCGGGTACGTCTCTGTCTCGGAGAATGTCAAACGAAACACATCCACGACTTCGCTGCCAAAGGCCAGCATGTGATTTCCTCTTCCAGCACAGACAGCAATGCTATCGGAAAAGTTGGTCGGACATGGTTGTGGGCCGGGTGGCTCCTCGAGCCCAGTATTGGCGTGGCCATTGTGCGACCAGAGTATCCAGAGAGCCGCCTCGGAGATCCACTTGCCTGGAAATTGCAATACATGTGTTGGTGCGCACATGTACATATACATATACATATACATATACATATACATATACATATACATGTACGCATACGTATACGTATACGTATATCTATGCATATACCTATACGTATACTAATATATCCACATCTATATATATATATATATATATGCGTGTGTGTGTGTATGTATGTATATCTCAGGCATTTGCAGTTTGAAAGATGGGCACTCTTCGCCAGCAAGGGCTGGCGAGAACGACTTTTCGCCTCCACAGTATACAGCCATGAAACGCACCAATCGATGCTGGTTGGGATCTCTTGGAGATTCTCATTGAACAAGCAGGTGGATCTGTGTGCATCGAAGTCTATGTATATGTCTGAGCAAGATCATGCAATGCCGGATGTTTTTAAGCCCGCCGTTGCAGAAATTCTGAAGATTCAGCCTCAAAGGCCTTGCGGCAGTGAAACTTCTCTTGCCTGGCCTATCAGCCTCAGCCTTAGCCTCCTCCAGCTCCATACGGAGTGTGTGGATCTCCACTTGCCGATGCAACCTCCTTTGCAATGCCAGGATGTCGTTGTCCGAGTCCCAGCTGTTGCAAGAGTTCTGCCACATCGGCTCGAAAGGCCCTGTTGTGGTGAGCATCTTCCATGTAATAAGACATTTGCAGTTCATTTAAACTCTTCCAGCTGATGCCGCGCGGCCTCTTCGTGATATAACCTCACCCGGAGCTCTTCCGCAGCTTTCTGCTCCTCGGAAGCTTTGAGTTGAGCCAGCTCCAGTTCTGCGCGTAGTTCCTGCAACATGTTCCCTTCCTCCCTCGCCGAAGTCTCGCGGGCACTCACCTGGATGCGGGAATGCTCGAGGAGAGCCTTCAACAACTCTGTCTCGCTCTCGCGCGCCTTGCACACATCGAACTTCATATTATGCGACCGTTCTTCGCCCTGCAGCTCTCGATGCAATGCCTCCCTTTTCTGATGCAGTGCCACCTGGGCATTCTCGAGCTCCTCGTGAAGCCGCTGTATCTCCACGCACTGCATGTCAAGCTCATCCTGCATTGCCCGCCGTTGTCTCTCCCGTCTGGCCTTCTCCTCTTTGAGCTGAGCTTTCAACTCCTGAACAAGTCTTTGCTCGTGCGTGAGCATGTATCTTGTCTCCTCCAGCACAGATTCAAGAGCAGTGCTCCGAAATGCTGCTTCTCTCTGTGTTTAGCAGCTTCCAAACGATCATCCCCCGACTTTGTCTCCTCTTTGAGGGGCAAAGCCGCAGTGGCACAGAGCTTGGTTTGCTCGCACAGCCGACTTGCCGCGCTGACGATATGTGTCCACACAACGGCCATGGGCATCGTCGCAAAAATGGAGCCAGACAGTCTTAAAGCCTTCCGGAATTCCGGGGAGTCTAAGACGCCTTGTGGATCAGGGCCTCAGAGTAGGACCAGGGGCTATCTTAACAGGTAGACGCAAAATCTGAAACCCTGAAAGTTATAGAACACCGGCTGTGGTTTTGGAGCCGAGATGTGATGTTCAGAGCTCCGCGACATGTCTTTCCGACAGTTTAGGGCTCACATAGGGACCTATGGTACACCGCTGTCAGACAGCTGAGCTTCCAAGCACTGCTCTTTTCTAGTCTGTATATAGAGACATACACACCTATGTGTTACAATACGTTTAAAAGCCTCTAATACCATACTGTGACGATTTTGCAGATACAACTATAACCGACTACAATGCACTATAACATGTTGCATATGCATAGCGTGTGTGTGTATATATATATATGTCTATGCCTATTACTATGTATGTGTGCTTCTACATAGATGAATGTTATATTATACGAGATTATCAGGTACTATAATGTTATAGTATACTGTTTTATAATAAACAGATTATGTTTATCTTATAGGTTGTATATAGTAATACACTATATATTATTACATATTAGCCTAACTGCTGCGGTGAGATCCAACCTGCGGCACACCAAAACTCATCAAGACGTTGTCCAAGAACCCTTCCTGCCTTCTTGCAGCAGAATTGGAAGCGGTGACAGCTGCTTGTCACACTTGTAGCTCAAAGCCTGCAGTGTGCTGGGGTCAAAGCTTCGAGCTCGCTTAGACACGGATCCCACAACGATCTGGGAAGGACGGCATTGCCGATCTCGGTCACCCTGAAGGTCGAGCTGCCCCAGCTGTGATGAAATACATCGTCGTGGCCGCTTCGCCAGAAGTGATGAGTTCCTGGCACGGGAGCTGGTCGAGCTACTCCGATGCTTTGCCGAAGGCTGGGGCCAAGTCTGTCGCGCTCCGGCCTGGTTCGGCGGCAGTGACCTTCCTTTCAGACCCACAGAGTAGAGCTTGCGGACTTGGGGCTCGAAACCTCAGTACACGTTGAACCTGGATCCGAACGCTTCGACACGGTCAACCGGCGATTCTGCTGGCCATGAAGCAAGAGCTGCAGACGGCAAAGAAGGGATGCAGGGCAAATGTGGGAGAGTAGACCTCTCAGGGGCGCTTGCACTGCAGCTTCTTGCAAGCGCACCAGGAAACCCAGCGCAAATCAGACCTCGGAGTTGAGGTCTTGCCGCAGACTGAGAGGAAGCATCGACAGCACCCTGATGTCCTCCTCGTGCACCTGAGACTCTGAAGACTCAGACAGCAGCTTTGCTCCAACACAGTTGGCACCACCACACCTAAAGGAACTTCAGGAGTCAGTGGCCTGAACTCACAAGATTCCCCCTGCGAGGCACACGTCGCTTGTTCCTGTTCATGGCAGAGTTCACGCTCTGCAGGACCCGCGCAAGTAGCCCTCCAGACACATTGCCTGGGTTGGGGGTCTCATCTGAGATTTGTTTGCACGCACAGTCGCAGCCAAGTAATACTTGTCAGTCAGGGGGCATTGGGTCAAGTATCTGCGGAGCAGGGAGAACTGATCGTTCCGGTCCTGTGCAATGCTCGTCTGCATGCACACAGAAGGCATGAGACAGGAATCTCGATCAACATTGAGGCAGTATGCCGTGCAAGGCTTCGGGCACGTCGGCCACATTGGACATAAACCAAGCGCAAGTCGGGCTTCCCATGGAAGCATGCGGCTGACATGCTCCGGCACTGACGTTCGACTCCACTAGAACGGGTCACCAAACCGCGATCTGCTTGCAGAAGTCTATTTCACAGGGTCTAAGTCTGGTGAATACCGCGCTCCTTGTTCAGAGTCCGAAGCTGCGTCATCGCATTCGTCATGGCGGAGATGAAAGAAGAGAAAATCACCTGCACCGGCAGATCAAGCTGCGTGCAGCCGGCTTGGCAGCGAGCTGTGGCGAATAAGACGAAATCACAAACGCTGCGCGGCTAAGTGTCTATGTCTCAATGAACTCACTTCTTAACTAAGGCCTAGAAAAGCCCACTTCGTGTCTCCAACTGCATCCAACTGCCATCCTCATTCTGGATCGAGCAGAAATATGGACACCACTTTAACTTGCTGCCTGACCTGCAGCCTTTAGGACAAGCTGCCATTGCAGAAACGATGACGCACACGCAAAAGATCCGCTCTGTGGAATTGGTGGGGTAGACTTCCATCGATGCCGGTGTAAACTGCGTCAAGCTCCAATGCAAACAAGTAGAGTACCTGCAGCTGGCAGAGTCTGACCCATCCTAGCACTCTCCAGGCTGGAGTAGTGAGAGCAGCTATGCCTCCGAATCACAAGCTCCCTAGAGCAACAACCCAAGGCTGCTCAACTAAGCAGAGGTGCTGATAAGGAATGCTTTTGGAATTGATGGCCTTGGAGTGTTTTTGCAAACTGAGAAGCTGCTGGACACTGTCACTGTCAAGGAAAGACACATCCCGTTCTGCGTGCGAGCAGGAAGCGTTGTCATAGAACCATGTGTCTACACCGTCGGGATCTTGTCTCCCAATCCAAAACCACACGCACCTGGACTAGGACATCAACATCCGCAAGGCTCTGAATTCCCTAGCTTCCGGGTGGGGGTAAGTACCCCTGGCTGCATGCGGGATGCTTGGGGACTCCTGTTTGTCAGGTCCGGGACTCGAACTTAGGGGGTATACCGGGAAACCGACCAAAGCTCGAATAGATCTCGGGCGAACGCAACAAAGTGGCATGCGTAACACAAGAAAGCAAACACCGCCGCCTCCGCGCTAATCTGAAGGTCCAGTCGGTCCAGTCTCTAGTCTCTCGAAGCTGGGATCCGAGACTGACTCAGGCTGATGTCACGTGCCGAGGCACGCGATGAAGTGGTTCACGCAGAGGATCAGACCAAGAAGCTTCACGATTCCGACCTAGCCGGGATGGGCCATGGGTCTCACGGCCAGCACCATACCTTTCATACACGTCCGACATGGAGATAGAAGAAGCAGGCTCATGCAGAGCGAGACACTATGATGATACAGTGCTCGGAGTGGATCGTATCCAGCAGCTCCTGGAACGAATCGATGCACGTGGCTTTGCAGACGACTGGGAAAGCTACCGAAACCCCGGAGCACTGACGGTGTCCTGCAGCATCCCACCTCCTTTCAACACACGGATGAGGCGAAAGACGCGGAGGATGCGCACTCCTCGAAGGATGTTTGAGGTGAGGCGCCGAGGAAGCAAAATATGTCGGTTAAAAACACATCCTCAGTAGCAAAGAAAGCTCCGGCTGTCCTTTGCCGAGCCGGAGGGCGCTGATTCCTGCAAGAGAAAGGCAACACATCTACTCATGAAACGGTAGGACACGCAGCACTGACTTCAACGTAATCGAAAACGGATCGGCGACATGTGCAATGCCTGGCAGAGGAACGAACCCCTTCACAACTTGTGCCGAGTAATCGGCAGCCGGGTCCATCAGTTCCCATTTTTCTGACTGCTTCCGTGCATCGTAGGGTCTTTTATTTAGTCAAGAAACAGGCAATATGTCAAGACCTGTGTTAATGAACGCCAGGACGACGGCCCTGAAGACGGCGACACACGATGCGGAAGCATGATGATGATGACGATGATGATGATGGTGATGATGATGATGATGGTCATGGTGATGGTAATGATCGTGATAATGACGATGATGATGATGATGGTCATGATGATGATGATGGTGATAACGCGGTCGCGATCACGGAGAAGCACACGACACCCTCTAAATGCCCCTGCGAAATGTGACGAGACACTAGTCGGGCCATAAAGCCTCGTTACAAACCTTGCCCCTGAGTTTGCAAATCTCAAGAATGCACGAGCGACCACATCAGGTCCTCCAACGTTGCGAGTGTTGGTGACCTGGGAACTAAGCCAGGCTTCATATGCGTCGTTGGGGAAACCGAAGTCTGGTGCAAGGTTCACCGTCGCCCCAACAACAACGCTCTCGAAACCAACAGACACATTTCGCCTGAAGTCCAAGAAACTTCCAAAGCATCCTCACAGACTTAACTTCTTCCTCCGCACACCGCTTCAGAGACATTCCCCCTGCCGCTAACACATGTTCAGGGGAAATCAAAAGAAGGCGAGCGGCCATCTCATAGACATTCAAGGCCCAGTCCACTGAGACCACAAGGATATCGAACCAGAACCAGCCGCGGATGTAGATGCCTCCCAAAGTTTCCCGAAGTTGCACTGCATAAGGCCGCTACACTTCAGAAAATGCTGACCAGTACAATTTGAAACGGGCTCGGGGGCATTATAAAAATGTGCGTGTATGTGTGTACACATATGTATGTGTACATATATATATATACAGATAGATATACTCATATATACCAATGTGTGTGTGTGTGTGTCAGGCCTGCAAGGGGATCAAGCAACGGGCTTGACGCACCGAACAGCTCCCGTTGCCGGACAAGTCTTACGAGCGTCCCTGAGATCACAAACTTGGCTCCAAGTCCAAACCCCTAAACCCTAAACCCTAAACGTATTGCAACAGCTGGATGCCTGCGATAGCTCTCACCCGCATTTCAATGATGCCCTTTGTCTGGAGGATCTGGCCTGGGTCAAGACCAAAGCCAAAAAAACATGTAAAAACTTTAAAGAAGTTGGTGAGAAGAGAGAAGAAATATTAGATCGATTGGATATGAAATGAGAACTCTTGCACGGATGTAGAAAAGCTTCGAAACCGTGACAAGCTCCAAGACAAGACTAGCTGCCTTTTGCGTTCTGCACGCAGATGTTGGGATCTGGGGAGTTGACGCTGTTCTCTCCATCTCACTTCCACGCTGAGTCTTCACTCCTGCCTCCTTTGTTCTGCTTTCCTCCTTTCTACCCTCCTGCCTCCTTCCTTTCCTTCCTCCCTTCCTTCCTTGCCTCCCTCCTTCCACCCTTCTTTTCTTCCTGCTGTCCTTCTGCTTGTCTGGCTACCAGCTTTCTACTTGGCTTCCCTTCCTTCCATCCTACATCACGGAAAACTCGGCGACGATAGTTGGGACACGAATCGTCTAAGGTTCATGGACAGGACATGCAAGAAGCATGCTTGTGCCGTGTGAGAACTGCATCGTGCAATGCCCCACTCTGCTGTAAGAGAGCGAAAACCTAAAATGTGACATAAGGATTTGCAAGGCAAGCAGCCGACCAGGAAGGACATTGGAATATCCAGAGCCCAGTAGATGCTGGAGCACCACCCCATCGCCTGCCAGTGATATTCAGTATTCAGGGCTCTGCTGAAACAAAACAGTACTGTGTACTGAGCATGCTATTAAGGTGTCCGCGACCTAATTCGAAAGTCATTTTCCCACACGGGGACGAAGTACCGGCGGCCATTCTGCAAAGGTACATCTCGGGTTTCTCCACCCGTCTTTCATTTCCCGGCCTCTGTGAAGGTGTTCCCGGGGGGATCAAAAACCTGTTCCGAAAAAGCACACGGCCCCATGCGATACTGGAATCCGTCAGCGCTTCTGTATCTCGTGCACAGTAACTCCTCAACTGACTGTTCTCTGTGCCATCCATAGCAAGGAGGCCACGTGCCTGCATGGGAAGCCAGAAGAGATCGTAGATGATGAGGAACAGTCCCAGAACCTACATAGATCGCTATAGAGATGTGGAGCTTCATGCAACATGTCCGAACGAAGACTTCTGTGATGAACATCTGGGCGTGCCTCGAAGGCCAAGCGCTTCGGAGAACTGGGATCCAGCACCAACCTCAAGGAAGACTCTTGAAGCGTCTTGCCTCTCCAAAAGCTCGTGCCGCTCTCCGAGCTCTCTGCTTGTTCAACAAGTGCAGCAGAAAGCTCTGGTCGGAGTCATCCTCGAGGGCTCTGTGGCATTTGCCACCCCCGACCACTACATGGCTCGACGTTTCCACGATTTTCCACGCAGCTCCTCCAGGTGATCGCCCGGAGCACCGTTGGTGACAGTCCTGCTCTGCCAAAGTTCGAGAAACAGGGAAAACTTCTGCGGCCCTCCCAGAGGAAAACGTTGACACTCAAACATGAAGCACCGCACACATGAACCTTTTGGCTACAAGCATACGAAGGGAGCTGACATGTTGCATGTGTCGCACAACACGCAACACGACGAGCACGTGAGAGTGTGCGTGTGTGTGTGTGTGTGTGTGTGTCGCTGCAACTGCGAACCAGGGCCTTGAGCGGATGGCTCAGTGCCATGCGTGAATCAGAAACAATTCGTATGAATGATATCATAAGCACTTGAAGGCGCTTTCCACTGCAACACAGAATTCGGAACCAGGTTGTGTTTAAGCTCTTGTCGATGTTCATGCGAACAAAGCTGCTTGCGTGTGAAACACTGCACAACAGCATACGTTCTGAAAACAGGCGACGCATGAGACTATGCGGCCACATGACGACAAATCCTTCTGGATGGACCAACACATGCTCCGCAAGTCCCTCTCCTTGTAATCTTCGATGTGGTGGTGGCTGCCTTCCTGCATTACAGCACTGTCGACACCCGCCAAGGCTGGCGACCACTTAGATGAAGTTTGTGCCCTTCATGAGTGAGTCCTAATCCTCGAGGTTTCCCTCTCCCACATGCAGTTCAAGTCCCCTAAACTCTACACTCTACACCGTACTGGCCGCACTGCATGCATGAACACGAACACCCGAATTCTGAATGCCTCAACTCCTAGACTTGTGATGTCTCCCAGAACACATGCCTTCTCCATGCAGCTGCCAGTTTTACGTCCGGCGGAGGCCTAAGGATGTCACACCAAGTGAGGGTGTAACCAAGGCCAGAAACCTGACTTGTCACAAAGGTTACCTGGTCCTTTTCAGTCCAAATTGTCGATTACTTAGGTCTTGGCAAAATGTTCACGACCATCAGCCCTCCGCCCTTGACTAGAAAACAACACCCTCCTGCTGTCTGCTGTCCCAATTGGGATCCAAAAAATTTGGCACAGGCATTCATATCAAGGCCTTTTCCCACCCCTCGCTGAAAAATCGGCAAGGGGCCAGGCTCGATGATATTAAGCTCTTACGCAAGCATCTGTGTCATTCCTAGCTGGTTGGTCAAACCGTCAAACCGGCTAATATGTCAGCGTGAATCATCTGTAAGAACATCAGTAGAACCTGCCGCTAAACAAACGCAAGTGCGCAACATCTGAACCGCGCCGGCAAAGGATGCGAGCAGGAAGAAGAGGGCAGTCAAACTAAACTTGCAGTCCAAGCGAACCTGTTTCAGACATGTCTTCCTTGAGACGGCCCTTTGGATTCACTTCCCCAAAACGGTTTAACTCTACATCTGGACTGAGACATCGCCCAGCGTCGATCCCGGGAGCTCGGATAGTCTGGAATGGCGGCGGGACCCGGAAGGTTCCTCGGTTCAAGGCGACTCCCCCTTCAGGGCTCCGCTCCTTTAAGGGTTTCTGTAGAATCGGGACAGCAATGGTTCTATTACACCATGCTTGTTGGATTTCGCTTCTGTTTGGTTGTCACAAGTAAAAACCTTTTTGCTAATTTCCCTATCAGCAAAGGACCGCATGTAACAAGATACCAAGACCACTGGGCCGAAGTTGGCAGCTCTCACAATGTCTGAGATCTGCATCGGAAATGGTGCATCTATAAGTTACCTTCCCCTGGCGGAAATCATGCACACATTCCCTTGAAGATGAAGACACGCCATACACCTGGCTTACCCGAACCTTAGGCTACGCGTCTCGTGGTTCATTCTCACTTGTCAATGGCCCAACATCGGTAAGTGCAGAAGTCCCCCAAGCAGACAAGGCACGTCGCCCGGCAGCACACCCTGGAAGTTAGCGCTGCGGAAGGAGCCCTTTGCGCTGGTGGCTGCTTCGGGCACCAGACCTCTACAGATGTGGTCATGCAATGCTTTTTTGGCTGAGACCTTGCTGGAAGTTCCATGCATGCATCTGATGTCCTAATGCAGGAATGCATTTCTCCAGTCCTTCCGAAGCGTCGACGGAGCCGGGAAGCTTCTTCTGCAGCTGCACATCATCGCCTTGGCCAGGAGTCACCATGCTTGGCAGGACTATCGAGTCCGAGCAAGAAGTGCCCCATAAATGGGGGTACCCTCAGGAGAGGCCCCATGAATGTGCGCTCGTAGTACCTCGAGCTCCAAACTGGAGTCGTATGCCGGAGCCTTCTGCCTAGAATAATAGTGCTTCGGGGCCTTCCGCTAACGCTCACAGCTCTGAAACACCCCCGCCTGTGACTTCGAGTTTCGGTGGCCGCGAGGCAGGTGTAGGCGGCACCAGCGATGCCGAGTCTTGCCGTTGAAGAACTTGGGGGCAAGCACAGATCAAATCTAAATTGGTCAAGCTTGTAATTTCTGCAAACCAAACAGCCTTCATCGTTTAGCGTTCGCTTCTCAGACAGGTACATTTCTAGTTTAGTTGTAGAATCTGGAGAGTGGCATTCTTCCAAGGTACAGCGCTTGGACCGTTCCTGCTCACGACGAAGCGCCTCGGATGCCTGGTGCAAAGCATGCCGTGGACTAGCCGACGAGCAGAGAACGGCAGGCTCGGAGTTGCCATGCACTTTGGTTGCTCGATTCATCGTCAGCTTCCGCGACGTCTTCGTGCGCGGGACAGTGCGTGTGTGGCCAAAGGCTTGGGGCCTGAGTTTGAAAAAGAGTCAAAGGACGAGCTCGCCTATAGCATTTCTACATGCAGTTCTACAATGGTTTGGAGGCATCTCAAAACCCCGGCAAGCATGCTTTGCCGGGTAAAGTCTCATCTCCATCTTTGGGCAAGAGGATCTAAGAGCTCTCCGTCAGCACACGCATTCGAGCCATCTCTCATACAGGGAATCGTCACCCTGACAACCAGCTCTTCCTAGAGCCCTCCCGCTCTGGAACCAAACTCCGCTGCCGCTGCAAGAGGCAAGAAGCAGAGCACGAAAAGCAGCACTTCTCTGTTCTGCAAGTCTGCCTCTTCCAGGAGTTGCCTGACCGCGGTAAGCTCTGCAGTGTGGACATCCGCTGCCTCATGTTGCGCAGCTCTTCATAAGATGTGGCGAAGGGAGCAGTTGCAAGACTCACGGTTGCAACCGGAGCGGCTTTTTGGAGCAAGTCCAGGACGCTCAGGTTACCGTCCTGGACCCCAAGCGCATGACCCTTGCATCTGCAACCTTTCAAGTGCAAACTACATACTAAGATGATACTTTCCGTACTTCCGCATCTGTCCCGAGCCTCAGAGTTGAGCGTCAATGCCGACACCATGCTGGAAACAATGGAGACAGCTCACCCGACAGGAGCCAAGCAGCGCCAAAGCAACAGCAGCTACAGAGATTCCACAAATGTCGTTCTGGTGTTTGCTTCTGGCTATGCAGAACCAGCAACACTAGTCTGATGTCACGATGTATTGATCTGCCAGGGTTGTCCTGTCTCGTCAGCCTCCCTCTCAAGATATCGAGCCCGTGAGACCCTTCACATCGTCAAGTGCTGTGAGCCGGGTCGGCAACGACCGTCATGCCGTGAGCGCACTACAACCCCTACATAACTTTAGTATACCATGCTCTTGAAAAGAGCTTAGCCGGCAGTTGCATTCTGAATCTCTTACTGGCTCTCTCCGCAGAAGCTGTGACCGCGGCGGAGGTGTGGGGTCTGGCGGCAGCAGCTCCGTCGTCTTGGCACCACGAAGTTGGCGGAGCCTCCGGACGCTCTCCTGGCCGGCTGCTGCCTGCCAGTGGAATCCCTCGGTGCCCTTACGTATTATGTGCCCTTGCTCATGAAAGATTGCAGGAAGAACGACGCAGACGAGCAGATACCGCTCATACAGGCCTTCGCGAAGTTGTCGACGTGCATGGTAGCACATCGACGAAAGCCCTTGCTTCCGTGGTCGTTCTGCGCATAGAACAAGCTCCTGCAGCCAAAGCTGTAGCGATGAATGTACGGCTCTTACATGTGGAAGATTCGGACGGATGTGTGCTTAACACGTGAGAACATTCAGTCGGAATCGCAGATTGCTTCAAGATACGACTGGACAGCTTCGCGTGAAGCACTGAGGCGATGGCTTCAGCTGGTCATCGTGCATGAGGATGCCAATTTCCTCAATGCCAGCTTGGTGGCATTACGCAGCAGACTGACAGGCTGGAACTCATGAGTACGAGCGTTCCGATGCACCGACACCGTTTCAAGAACTATCTTGCTTAGAGCGCTTCCGAAAACCTGACATCCCGTGCAGAAAAGCGAGACCCAGCAAACATCTGAAAGTGACGCAACCAAGCACTTGGTTCCTAACCATGCAAGGCAGAAAAGAAGCCCTCAGCCAGCTACACGGCTACCCACACCCCACGCAGCCCGGACACGTTCGTCATCAGCTTTAGCAAGCTGTTCTTGCCTCAGGGCAGCGCGTCCCGCATGAATCAACGGCATGGCTCCAGACCTTCGAACCTTTCAACAGTGGTGCCTACAGTAAGGCCCTGGCTGAACTGCAAGTTCTCGGACATGAAGTGTGCTATCGGAAGCCCATCCTACGGGAATCGTGAAGTTCAGCTTGCCCAGTCATACTTTTCCTGCGCGCCTCGTCATCGGACTCAATATCCTTGTCCTTGCCAATCATCGGCACCGTCTGGCAGTGCACAGTTTCTGTGTTTTCATACAGTGCTGTCATCCTTGTACAGGACATGCGAAACAGCAAAACAACTAGCCATGGGCAAGGAGAAATCTATAAATACGAGTCAAGAAAATGTGCTAAGGGCCACAGGGCCCGGAGCTACAGCCACGAAAGCGAGCAGGAGAATAGTAGCAGTACATGTAGCAGTAGCCGTAGCAGTAGCCGTAGCGGTAGCTGTAGCAGTAGCAGCAGCAGTAGTAGGAGTTGGAGTCAGAGTAGGAGTAGTAGTAGTAAAAAGAAGAAATGCAGAATCTAGGAGTGCCTAGGAAGCCTAGTCTCACTCCTCAACATGAAGGCTCGGACTGGGCAGCACAGTTCTGAGGTCAAGCAAGTCTCTGTGACAATGTTTCAAAGAAATCGTCCCACGGGAGAACCAGCTCCTTTTTAGAAGCAGCTCCAGCCCTGACCCCAGGCAGTCCCCAATTTCTATGACCACAGGCCTCTGAGTCGAAGGTCAGCCCCTTGTCCTTCCCCTGCCGGGCATCGGCAATGGCACGAGGCTAGCTGGGGTAGCAGCATCAAGAATCTGACTTTCGGTGGAGAAAAAGGCCTGTTGAGACAGACACCTCCTAAACACCAAACTTGTCTTCCCGGGCCACTAAAGCTTATTTAGCTGCAGCCACCTGCGGAGGATAAGGCACAAACTGAAGCGAAGCTAGAGGTCCCCTGTAAGTTATCTGCCCTAGCATCGCAGCGCAGAGCCCCCTCAGCTCAGAGAGTCTCCGACAACATACCAGGGAAGGCTTTCGTCGAAGTTTGCACGCCCGAGAACGAACCCTTCTGGAGCAACTAGCACGGCCGGGCCAACGGGTAAGACCAAGAGCCCCATACCAAACAGATAGGACGGGAAGCGAAAATCTGTTGCGGATGAGACTGCATGCTTATGACAAGACGCGAGCGGAAGCGTGTGAAACCGTCTCAAGACTGCCAAGACGAACTACTGTCAGATACTGTTACTACACCGACTACGGAACTGGGAGGTTTGTGTCACAAGGCCTTGTCTTTGAAAGCGTTGAGGCTCGCGAAGATGGCGGCGGTTACAACACAGAGTCCACACCTGAGAGCACTCGCGTTGTGACTGCAGGCTTGCGATTGCGACCCGAGGTGACTGGCCTGCTCTTATTGGGCACCGCACGTGATTCCGTAGGGGAGGAAGTGGCCGCGCGTGTAAATGAACCCACCGGCAGCAGGCCTCGGTCTGGTTTCACGAATGCACGCTCTCCGATATCTCCCAGGACCCAAAGCGAAGCAGCTGGGTGCACTGGCGACACGGCTCCCGCAGCACCATCTACGAAGGACTTGATGCCCAAGAACATGCCCAGGCGATCCTGCATTGGAAAGCTTCGGGATTCCAGCTGCGGAGTTGCTCTGAGGCATGCCATGCAAACCTTTCAGATGTGACATCAAGACTTCAATTCCCCTGCATCCTTCACCGAACCCCCTTCCCACGATGCAGCTCCGGTGGCACGTGGTAGTGCACCAGCGCCATGTAGCCCAGGCCAGAGATTGACCCGAAGAAGCCAACAGACAGGCCTGCTGCATTGTGAGGTATGAAAGCAAACCGAATGCTTCTAAAGCCTGGCCGGGGCCGAGAGATGGGCAGCTTATTGGCTGTTTACTGCCAGGCCAGCTAGGCATGGAAAGCACCGCGTTCAGCAGAAACCGGATGGTTGATTGTAAAGACGCTGCCACGGGGTCAGTTCAACAATCTACTCGACATAATGCTGCCGCTCCTGCACCTTTCCTCCTTGTCTGGTGCGCACAAGCACCAAGAAAACCACCGGTCCGTTCAAGGTTTACACTGTTGCAGGCGACTCTTTCTTTCTTGCCGATGCGTGTTGCGTGGAGTTGTGTGACCTTTGATGCCCTAAATCTTGAGCCGGGCAGGGACCGTCTTCTCTTAGGCAAGGGTCGGGGAGGGGTTAGACTGCTTTGCGGAGTTTCGGGCTTAAAGAAGTACACTGGAAATCTACAAGTTCCGGACCGTAGTACCACTGTCGACGTAAACACCCACAACTACAACGTTCACCATGGCATCCCACCCCAAACATATGTTCACCCTGGTTACAGGTGTGCCCTGCATCGGGTAGCACCTGGGATTCGACATTCATCCTACAACCAAACGTCTAAGCGTTGCACCACTGCTCCTCATCACATAAAATACACGCTTTACACTTTACAGACATTGCAGCAGCACACAACAGCACCGAATCGCCACGACACCTTATCCTCCACACACATCTCTTTTCCGTGGTCTTTTCTACCCCTCCTCCCGTTGCCAGCCCACCAAAGTGTTTTCCTGTTCCTGCACACCCCTTCCCTCTTCGCGTCTCCCTCTCTCTCTCTCTCCTTTCCTTTTCTTCCTTGCTAAGTTTCCAAGTCCTCCCGGTTCTGCCAGGCAGAACCTGTTGCAAGTGGATCAAGCCTTGCTCCCTGTGTCAAAGGCACAGCATGGGCAAGCCTGCTGCGGCTGCCGGCACCCAGCGGATGCCCACTCCCAGGATCAGGAAGAGGGTGGTAAACCCAACTCCAATGCAGCCTGGCACTTGATGAATGCAATTTGTCGCCAGACGGTTCGCTGCTACATGCTGCTCGTAGACCACACGTGCTACCCGGTTGCTTTCAATTGAACGACTGGCAGCATTCGCAGAACTGAAGCCTGCAGGGATTTTCCTCGAAAACCTATGCTGAAGCGCACTGAGAAAACGGAATATGTCAATTTGATGCGTCCCAAGCCCAGCAGAAATCGAAATTCCGCATCCCGGCACCCTCGTGCCTAGCATGCAGCCTCGCGTCTCGCCCAGGTAACCGAGGAGCGTCTGAGTGCCGAATACTGGTGAGTCAATTGTGGCACTGGCCATAGCAGTCACTGCAGCATGGCAGGTTGAATTCGTACCTGGTATGTGTTTCTGCTTTGCAAATTCAAGGCCGTACAAGTGTCTCTGGACTGTCAGCGGACTGAGGACGTTGCAGGCAGCAGAGGTGTTAGGACCTTCGCAACCAGAAGCGTCCGGCGATATTCTGGTTGAGGCTTTCTTCCGAACACGAATCACCGAGCGCTACGGCCATGGCACTCGACATGCAGCTTTCTAGAAAGTGCAGCCATGGTCAGGGGAACGGAACGTACAGCGACAAACAACTTGCCATGTTGTCGCATGCAACTTCCAAGGAACCTTTTTCCAGTGTTTTGGAAGGAAAACAGACCCCAGGGTTGGCATTTGGGACTCCCTGTAGAGAATCTGGCCAGTTGCTGGAGCTTCCACAGCACTGCATTCACAAGAGGCTACCAGTAGCACTGCTGGGCGCGCGGCCAGTGCCGAGATACTGGTCACAAGCAAAAGATCAGACATGTCACCTTTCACACGCGTCTTTCACAGCATCCAAAACTTGAGGCAGTGTCGGTAGTGGCAGGCTGCAGTTTGCATTCTGCAACATTGTGTGAAGCTGTTTTTGGCATGACAACTGCGAACGTGGACCTTGGCTTGGAATCCGCTAAGGCCGGCACTTTGAGTGAAGCCGAAGTAATCCTTAAAGAAGACGACCTGCACTGCACGAATGACCGACGCTCCGAGTCTCAATTCTCGCAGAGCCTCGGGACCCTCCGTGATGCCAAGGCTGGCGGTGAAGACAAAGGAGCCCAGCAACCTCAGAGATCCAGCGATCCAAGTGGCGCAAATGTCCAAACAACCGAGACCCAAGAGCACAGTAAGGTAGGGGCAGGATGCTGGTCTCTCTGCCCGTCATCAGACTGCGGCCACAGGAGTCGGGCTTGTCTCGAGCTGCTCTCGCGAGCCCTTCTGCGACTCTTCGGCAGCACGTCTATGAGGGGATGCTGGAGCTGTAGATCCCCGAAGATCCCCGACCTCCACCAGCGCGAAGCTGCCTTGCTTCCTGGCACATTGACAGAGGAGGGCACGGATTGGTTCGATTGACTTTCCGGACCCGAGCGAGCAATTGCTGTCCACTGAGCCAAAGCACAACCCATGCTCTGCAGCCTTAACGCCACACGTCCAAGGCTTTGGCCTGCGTACATCTTCGGCGAGAATGCGGTGGGGGAGACGGCCCTGACGAATTGGAAGTTTGCTGCTCCGGCGTAGGGCTGTTTTGCTGTTGGCCTCGTCGGCGAGTTTGAAGGTGAGCCGCCAGCCTCTCCAGAGCGACATAGGTCAAGCCGCTCGATTTGGGTTGCTGCGAAGTCCGTTGCAGAGTGTCACTTGACGGTGGTGTATACATGGAGTGGTGCACTTAAACGGGCTTCACACCCAAGTCTTGATGCGAGCTCCGCGGCGTGCTCTGCGCATGACGACTTTTTTGGATGCCCTGGCACTTGGCACGTCCTCAGTGGATTCAACGAAAACCTCCGCAGCCGGTGGTCCGGTTCTGTATCTACAACAAGCAAGCCCATCAACAGCATCTGGTCCAGGAAGATGTCTAGGAAAGATTGAAATCCTTGGTCACATCAAACACCGTGCATGTCGAGAGAAAGAGCGCTTCGCAATTGCGCGATATGTGCTGACTTCGAGATTCCACAGATTCCACTGTCATAATCATGTCCATCCATGAGCCACGCACAGCCACAAAAATCGCACGCATATGCATGTGCATGTGTCTCCTGGTGCATGTGTCTCCGGCTGTCTGCCTCATAGCCTGGGTAAGTGCTTTATCTGAGTCCCCCTACCCCCCAGAACCCTTGCCAGTGTCGGACCACTGGATGACGTACATCTACGTACATCATAGGTACCATCGATCAGCTTGACCGGTGTCTGTTCATACGTATTCATGTACACGTGTATATATACATATATACATGTATATATATATATGCAATATGTATGTACTGTATCCCTACATACGGACGTACGTACATACGTACATACATACGTACGTACAAATGAAAATTTAAAAACATGAAACATACATACATACATACATAGATGCAAAAACATGCAAACGCATGCATTTATATTCATACATTGCCATACACACGTACCTCACACAGTGAATGGTCGTGTTCCGTATACCATTATATCCGACTCATATTCATACATTGCCATACACATGCACCTCGCATAGTGAATGGTCGAGTTCGCTACACCATGATATCCGACTTCTCGCATTTCCCGTTCTCCCAGTGGCATCCGATGGATTAAGAATTTAAGGCAGATACGTTGCTATTTGTATCGTGCGAAGAACAGGTTCAACACTTTCGGAGTGTGGACAACTGCAGCGGTCACATATCTTGCGGCGGCTGAGTGTCAAGATTCCAAATATGCTCGTCAGCTGCTTCATTTTCTGCCCTCATGTTTCCGACAGAGTAGCACGATCAGCTTTGTGTCATTCTTACGTGCTGATGCGATGCACCGACGACAACTGTAGACTGCTTGATGGCGCTCATGCTTTTGATGCATTGGCTGGTGTGCTGGGAACATGCTCTGAGGATTGTTTAACTTGCGCACATGGACGCAATGAGGAGTCAAGTTATCCGATAATCGATCCTGTCGAACGTACCGAACCGACACAAGATGCATGCAGGAAACTAGAATACAACAATTCCGCACATTCAAACCATGTGCTGTTTTTGCCCATAGAAATGCATTGAATATTCCGTCACTGCTGCCAGGCCGCATACGAATCTGCAGCCCTTGTCCGTAGCATTCTGAAACACAACCACTGAGGCGCAAAAGGGCCTCAGACACCTTCAGCACAAATCGCGACTTCAGCCTATGATACTGACCGGTGGTGTGCCACAGCAGAGTGCCTGCAGACTGCATAATGTTTAATGGAGCAATATTTCCACCAAAACCACAAGCTTGCGGGGGCCAGCTGAAGTTGCAAGCCTCCCGCAACACCAGAATCGAATGGCTGGCCTCGCTTGCCGCTGACGGCTTCCAGTCGCTCTGACCAGCCGTAGGGCCCAAAAGAGTCCTCCCAAAGACCACTGCCCTGATTGAGAAATCAAATCAACCGATGCTCCGCTCAGATATGTCCTTCGGTGCTCCGAGCGATGCCGTACTGACAAGCCGCTTGTCCTCTTCCTGGCTTGGACGGGCTTCTCATGAGTTGCAGATGCGCCAACACCGTTCCGTGCAAGACCCCGCGATGCGCCATAACTCTCCACAAGCTGCCCGAAGATGCACGAAGCACGACTCCTACTCGCCTTTCCGAAGCCCGAACGCAGGCGACCGTCCTTGGTGAACTCTCGGCGGCCCTTCTTCGGCCCAGGGGAGGCGCCAGACTTGCCAGCGGAGGCCTGAACAGAACAAAAATTACACCCTCTGTTTATATGTGTGTATATACAGATATATATAAATATATGTGTATACATATATATATACACATATCAATATATTTATATTTGTATATAGTAACTAACTAGTTTTCGGGACGACAGCACACCCCACGCTCTGCATGCGACCGCGGCCTGGACCCATCGGACACTGTAGAGAACCGGCTCCTGGCAGAAACCAGGTCTCCAGTGAGAGGCTCAGGGCTCATTCAATAATAGAGCTTATAATTTGATAGAATAGAAAAGCAAAGAATATAATATAGTAGAATATGATATAATAGAATAGAAAAGACTATAACATAGTAGAATATGACCTATAATGGAATAGAAAAGAATCTAACAGAACATAACATGGTTTCTCAAACCACCTGGCGAGAAGGCCAGGCCTTCTCGGGGGCTCCCAGTGCCAGGCCGCCAGGGCCCTTGCCGGCTTCGGCCTTCGGCGGTGGCTTTCCGCCACCTGCAGAGACTGCTCTTTCTCGTCGATTCGGGTGTAGGGTTTAGGGTTGCATGCCACGCTGTTGGAGCTGACCTGGAAAGCTGTGCAATCTACAGGTCCTTGCCTGCAGATCTGCTCTCGAAGGCGTCGAAAAAAGCTAAGGTCACCTGATAACACTCATCCATCCCAAGAGAGCAAGCAGTATCGGGACAAGGACAAAGGTGCATTCTGGGCCCCACCTTTCCCTCCTTGGAGGAGTCCATCTTGATCAGCTCGATGTCTGAGATATTCGAGATTTGCCGTGGTTTCCTGCTTGCGAAAAAATAACTCAGAGCGTCATGAATATTAGAGGTAGTGCTGTTTCTCACCCAGTCCGCTCGCCTCGGAGCCCTTTCGCGCTTCGGCTGGCCCCCCTTGGACACGGCGGGGTCAGTGCGGCGCATGGCAAAGCCCCGGAAGTCATCAAGGTTTTGCCGACCTCCCGGAAGCAACAGTCCAAGAAAGCAGGGTTCGCCTTGTTCGTGGATCCCGCCGGCCTTTCTCATAGCCCTCTACATGGTCGAGGAAGTCCTCAATGGAGTCCTCGCCCTGACCGAAGCTATGGACACCCACGGTGACTACTGAAGAGTTCGTCAGTCCCCTCGCCTGGAAGTCGCCAGCCGACTTGAAGAGGTCTCTGGACTCCTGCACTTCATACTTCGGCTTCTGCGGGCTTCTGACTTGGGAGTTCTTTCGCATCTCCCCGTCTCTCACTGTCCCGGCCTTGGCGCAGCGCTTCGCCTCCTCGAAGTCTTGTCGGCCGAGGTGTGCTCCGGATTGGAGCATCATGGAGCCAGCCTGCAGGCTGCATACGCCGGCAAGACTCGCCTTCCCCACCTGTGGCTTCCGGCCTCACCGGCGGTGTCACGAAGGGCTCTGAACGCCGTCTCGGAATCCTGGCGCAGCGTGCAGCCTCAAAAACGTCCGCTTATGCTCTCCACGCAATTCGGGCCTGTGCCGTCTTGAGGGCATCATCGAAGTTTTTGGTCATAAGGTTGGCATTTGCCAAGATGTGAAGGCTGATGGCTGTCTGGGTCTTTTCCCCGAGCTCCTGCGAAAGATTCCAAACCCATGCTCGCCCCTTTGTGGGAGTTTGCAACAATTAGCAGTACCTTATTTTGCGGCCCTTATAATAACAATCCACTATTCAGGGTACTATATTAGGGTCCGGAAACTCCCATACGTCTGAACTAGATGCCAGTAAGGCCTCCACTAGCCTTGCAGGGCTCCTGGTAGAGCTGAACTGCCTCCTGTGCTGCGCGGAGTGCCTCCTGACCAAACAAGATAGCATGCGTCATATGTCTCCATGCCCCGTGGAATTCAGTTGTCAATTTTCTGCGAAGGCTGGACTAGACCGTCAAAAATAGCACCAGCGCAAAGAATCGCATGCCGATGAGCCTAAACAGGCAAGCCGACGAGCAATACCTCCCACTCTCTCAGTGTCGTGCCTGCGGATTGCCCTGACCGATGGATGCGAGTGCGAAGTGCACGTCGGAGACCAGCTGAGCTGCCTAACCACAATGACACCGATGGACGCAAAGGCCGACAATGGCATGCTGCGGCACAGGTGGCAAAGCATAATTCAGAGATGTGCCTCGGCTCTGCCTTTCTTGTCTCCCAGCTTCCTGCCCAGAGCTTCAAAGGACAACTCATCTCAGCTGTGTCATGTATCCTCGCTGCCGATTGGAACTTGGTCTCCAGTGTTCTGGAATCCAAAGTTTCCCGGATCGGCAGTTTGATTTGTGCGAGGTTGGGAACAACGAGAGTTCCACAACCGTCGAATCTTCAAGCAGATGTCGGGGCGTGCATCGTGAGCACTACGAGTACGCTGTGTCCATCAGGCTGTGTTCCAAACAACATGTCCTCCCCTACGTAGCGGCCCTACGTGAACGAAAACCCCAGGGGGCCTGTAGGCTAGGGCACACTCCTCTGCAGCGCGCTGGGCCTGCTGGACATCGCCTGAACGGTGCGGTGATGGTGTCCCCGGGGGCTCTCTGCATACTCTCACATCGAACGTGCTTCAGGGCAAAGCCGCTTCGAGCCTTTCCCGAGGTGGATCTTCGCAATTCCTAGCCAGGCTTCCCCTTCACCTTTTCGATCACCTGACAGAAGATGCAAGGGGATGCTCGCAGCAGAAACCTACTGCCCACATTCATCCGCGAAACTTGAGGCAGGCAATCAGTTACCTGCAGCCCACTTTAACTCAAGTTTGCAGACGTCAGCACTTTCACCTCACAACGCAAGACCTCGGACCTATTCATGATTCTAGAGCTAGAAGGTCTTCTCGAGCTAAGCCTCCGTGCGTGCACGGAGCAGCCGGCGCAGGAAAAAGAGAGGTATAAGAATGGTTTGGGTCTTAGGACCGCGCCTACGGCCAAGAAGAGCGCAGGGCACTGAACCAGGCAGTTGAGCGCTTCCTGTGGATTCGGTCTTGCTGTCAATCTGTCAATCTGTGTGAGTCTACATCTGGGCGCTTGAGAGGCATTTCGATTCGAGGCTCGATGAGACTGCCACTTCTTCCAGGTTCTTGTCTTCCCTACGATACCAGTCCCTTCAACCCAGATGCCCGCGCCATTTGATACAACTCAAAATCTGACAGCTTACCTCTTTGCCAGGATGAAACCCCCAATGTACCACGCCAGAAAATAGCGACTGAACCCTTCGGCTGAAAAATGACAGCTCCGTGTCGCAGCCTAAATGGGGCCAAAGCGGGCTAAAGATGGCCCTTTTCAGACTCTATGCTATCTTCCTCCCTCCGACAACCAGTCCCCGTCGCCTCCAGGTCTCCCCGGAGCTGATGCAACTTCCCCTTGTGACAGCGCTGCATGGCTGCAACCCGGCCTACGGCCTACGGCCTACTGGCGCTACAAGTAAAGGCAATGAACCAAACCATTGGCCCACATTTCTGTGAATTCATCCTTCTCTGCGCAGTTGCTCTCAACAGCTCACGAAAGTGATGCGGAGCCACGCAGTCAGTACAGCTTTGCAGTCCGGGTTGCCATCATCAGGAATGCAGAACCCTCGCCCTTCTTCTCCTGCAGCAAGTCTCGGTGATGTTCGGATGGCGGTGCAAAGAGACGCTACGAAGGCTGAACTTCCCCCACCCATGTTGCTCTCGATCGCAACCCGTAACTTCTAACAGATCATCCCCGTCGATGACCACAAATCACAGCAGTTCTTGGCATTGGGGCACCGATGTGACTTTTTCTTGAAGGCATCCCTGCATGCCCTGTCCAACGCCCACCTTCAAGCTCTTGTAGCGGCGCTGCTGTTCCGAGGCCAGGCGCATTCCCTCGTCGGCACTTCCTGGGAGGAACCGGAGGATCGAGAGCTTTCAGGGAATGGCCGGGATCTTCCATGGAACCATCCAAAAGCCTAGGTTTCAGGGCTTTGGGCGGTCGAACTCCTGGTCCAGGTGGTCTTAGGCAGTTGCATGCACTGAAACGCAACTACACAAACCTCAACTTCAACTCATGTGTTTGTGTAATTCCACTGCACGTTTCTTCGTGACTCCATGCTGGAGCAGATGCAGATCGTTATCCTCGCATATCTTGCGCTTCCTCCTGACGCGTGTTCTAGAACCCTGAGCCGGGTCACCCATAGCAGCCTGCGCATCCACCATGGCCTCAAAGGATGCGAGGCAAAGCGTTCCAGGTGCACTGGCAATCGAGCCCCTGGAAGCCGCCGTAAAATGCCCCCAATCTTTCCAACTTTCGTGAAGCATGAAGAAGCGGCCTTCAGGCAGGCAATCTCCGCATTTCGCGAAGCGCGGCTCGGGAAGGCCTGGTCTCGGGATACGGGTGCCAAAGTCGCTTCTTAGACAAGAAGCAACCCTCGACCCAACCAAGCAGCCACTAGTACAAGCCGAATGGAACGACTTGGAGCAACCAGTAGCCCATGTTCGTTCAGCACCCGGTGCACCCGACCCGACAACATCAGCTCTTGACAAAGCTTGCACCTGGTTTCGGTAGAGGCCGCAAGCCTGAGTGGCACACCGGCTAGACAAGTTGTCCCAGCATTGCTTGCTGCAGTCTCTCAGAATCATGTTTCATCTCGCAGCCTGCTCGGCAGCTCGCAATGCCTCGCCCGGCTCCTCCTGGCAGTCAAGGGGTCAGGAACGGACACAAGAATCTTCTGAAGGCTTCGACACGTCCAGTTGAATGAACTTTTTCACGACACACTAGAGTATGTCGGACAGTTTCGCACTGGCTCATACAAACGGTCGGCCAACGGTCGACGAGTACGAGGATGGTTCCACAAGACATGTAATTCAACAGTTCGGATATGCCTGAAGAGCTCCGATCATCTTATCATCTTCGTGATTGGAGGTTATCAACAGAACAACTGGTTCAGCCCGCCTTCTCCAGTCGAATGAGGGCAGTTGCCTGCAGAGCCTGTCGCTGCATGCATAGCTGGATTTCCATCCCACAGCGGAACAAGCATGATGGGGAGACGCCTTTGGTCAAGCGAGCCCCGCAATTCGAACATCCCAAATTTGACCAGAAAATATGCATTGACCAGAGAGACAGCACCAATTAGGCACTCGTCACTAGTCACTAGTCACGAGCTGAACAGGCGCAGCCGCCTTGGCTTCGGCCGTGCGGTCGTTGGAGGCCTGGCGCAGCTGAGACTTCCAGGGGCCTCCCCTTGTTTTCGGGTCCCTTAGCAGACAGGCTTCTCTGGGAGTAAATCCCGCTGCATTGTCTTTTGAGAAGCCAGATCTAAATTCCCGGATGACAAGCTAATCCCTCGACAGTGAAGGCTTCGAAAGAAAGCTCACTGAGCTGAAGTCTCCATCCGCAAACCACCATGCAAAGCCCAAGAGAAGCGTCACTGGACGCTTCGCTCGCCTTGGCACAGGTGACGGCCTTGCAGCTGGAGGCTGGACCAATCACAGCTACATGGCTTGATGATGGCGTCTTTCACAGTCGGAGAGGGCTGCTCTTCAAGACCTTTCCCAAACACGGAACCACGACAAACTCAGAACCTTGGTTAAGCTTGCTCCGAAGTGCTCAAGGCCTGCCCGGGCAGTCTTCCAGTACCCTTCCCGAAGCCCAAAACTGCCAATGCCTCCTGTGCCGCACGCAGCGCTTGGTCCAGCTCCTTGCTGTCCTTCGAAGAATGTGAATACAGCTCCAAGCCTCTACAATTGCCAGTGCCTCTGTCCCTGCAAACCCTTCACACGTGTCACGATGACTCTATGTCAAGATCCGCCAAAGGAGTTGTGCCGAATGATGGAATCTCGTTTTTAAACTTGGTAGTCCTTGTGGATCTTGGCGATGGCTAGCATGACAGAAGACTCTTCCTCCAGACGTGTAAACATCGAACGGGCAGGAGGACATGTCCACGCTTCGGCGGCGGGCTGGCGGGCCTTCTTGTCGCCGCCCTGCCTGAACTTATCCGCAAGGCCCTGGCCCTCGCGGAGTGCCTCCGCTGGGTCCTTAAGGGAGCACGGATTGCCGTGGCCCTGGATGCTCTCAGGCTCTCAGCTGAATGGATCTCCTCCTTGGCCATGCAAGCGGCACCGAGAGCCGCCAAAGCCTCGCTTTCCTGTCACGGCACGGAACTAACTCCACAAGAATAAGAAGCAATGAGAACCGGAATCATATATCCCAAGCTTCACGGCCTTGGACTTCAGCCCCATGCTCTGATACATCTTCAGCGCCTTTCCAGGTCAGTGCGCCGCCAGGCTACGCAGCATCTCTTCACAAGAGTTGTTAGTGATCTGCGTGAATTCTCGCTGGAAGGGGCACCTCCTGGGCTGCAGCGACTCCCGCAGCAGACTCAGCTGCAGAGCAAAGCCCCGCGGCCTCGCAGTGCTCTCTGCACGACGCACGGACGCACGTACCGGTTACTCAAAATAGACCCCCAACCGCAAGCCGATGCCTCTGATGGTGTGCCCAAACGCAAGTTGGAAAGACAGCCGGTGATGCCGATGGTGCATACCCGGAGTGGGCAGCATTCATTGGCTGACTCGGAGGCTTGGCTTGATGAAGCTGATGCTGGTGATGCATGCGGCGTGCACAGACTTGGCCCACATGGAATTCGCACTCTTTTGTTGTGTTTCAAGTTTGGAAACACAGCCGGTACGGGCAGATGCCCAAAGCGCTTTCCATCAACAGTACAGTCAGTTCAGCACAAGCCAGTCCAAAACCATCCCTGGCCCTAATCTCTGAAAGAGCTCAATTCCTTAAGAGGCTTTCCCGGCCTTGGCCACAAGGCACTGTGCCTTAGCCTCCAAAAGCTTCTCGCCAAGGCCCCTGAGCAGCGGAAGCTGTGTCCAAGGTGCTGTATCCCGGCCCGGCGCTCTCCCGCACTTTCGCTTTGGCATCCAAGGCCAGCACTTGGCCACTGCCAGCGCCTCCTGGGCGGAGCTCAGGGCCCGCTTGCCTGCCCCTTGGATGAGGTAGGCCTGCCAGGGGCATGCAGCGTGCAGCGTAGCTTCAAAAACTTCAAGGCCAAGGAGAGGATCGCAGGCCTCGACGATGGTCGCCAGGATCGCATATTCTCGCATCCTGCTTTCGACCGCCACGATGGCGCTGCACACGGCTCCCGTTCAACACAGCCCGACCCTTTCAACACAACAGTCCTGTCTCCAACTTGGCGGGACAGCTTCAGACCTTCCATTGCCCTGAAGACGCAATCATCGGTGCTATCCTGGCAACAGACAGTGCTCCTTTTTTCGTGATAGGGGAATGTTGAGAGCTGTACTGCGGCCTTCCCCAGGTGGGCCATGGCGATGCCGTGCAAAGCCGCCACCTGGCCCTTGCCGTGGCCGATCTCCTGCGAGGCCGTGGCCGACAACTCTCCCCCTTCTGCTCCTCGGCTCCTTCCTTCCTTTCGTTTTCTGTCCCTCGCTCTTCTCTGCGTTATCAGCCTTGTCTAGTCCAGAATCGAACTGCTCCGTGGTCCTTGAAGGTCTTCAGCGACTGGTTCGCAGCCTGCAGTGCCCCGAAGGCATCCACGCCCAGGGAGGCCACCGCGACGGCCCGCAGCGCCGTGGCCTCACCTTTGCACAGTCGATTTGCACACTGCGCACTCCCTGAGTGGCCTGCGCCCGAAACGGGGGGAACGGCCCGAAACGCCGAAGTTGCCTGCTCTCGAGCTTGGCGCATAGAAGCCAAGTTGCCCTCCGGGACGTTCAGCTCCCGAAAGGACGCCAAGGCATCCTTGGCGTTCCTCAGCGACGCGGCTTTGCTGTTTTGCTCCGACAGTCGCATCGGAATACTTCATGGAACCGAAACCCATCAAGGGAGCTCCTGTGCTGCAGACCTTGGGTTGAGATCTGCATAGAGTTGGAAGGAGCACGAGGCCCGCATGACCAGGAAATTCCATCAGCAGCACTGTCCTATTGCGCTTACTGCCAGGCTTCTTGAGTGCATCCTCAGACTGAGGGCTCTCCATCTGCAGCTGAGCCAGGGAAGCCTCCGTGAGCGGCGTTTTTGGGAACTGGACTTATGAAATCTCGCGCTGCGTCACCTGGCCTTGACCAGGGCAGCAGCCTTCTGCCGCGCGTCCGTGATCTTCTGCGGGGCGTCCGCCGCCGCCTTTGCGGACATCGCTCGCACAGTTACTAGGAGCCTGTTTTGTCTGTCCCTTACACCGCTTTGGCACGCTTCGGCCTTCAGGGCTGCTTCATCCTCCGTTTTGGAGCTGCTGAGGTCTGCCACGGTGATGGGCGTAAGCCTCACAGGTTCCGAGATCTTCGAAGCTTGGAACCGACAGTAGCAAACTGTACCGTCCGGGCAGCTTCTCGGTCCAGCTTGCTCCGACCTCTTTGGCAAGATCCATGGCCTCCGGAGAGATTCAGGATACAAAGGGGACTGCCAAAGTTCGAGTCATTTCAGGTGCATACGTGCGGTACTAGTACCCGCTGCAGCGAAGACTCCAAGTGCTGAGAAGCAGTGCAACGAAAAGCCGAACGAGCCAAGAACTCCCTTGTCCGGCCAATCGCGGTGCCAAGTGACAGCTTTGAGTGTCGCACCAGAAGCCTCCACAGGCGATGTGCAAGGTTGAGGTGAAGCTCGGGTCGCTGCGGGCGCCTTGCCGGAGGCCGTCTTGGCCAAGTCGGCAGCCTCCAGGGAATGAGACCGATTTGATTAGATGTGCCGAGCTTGCCAACAGGTGACTCCCCACCTCAGTTTTTCCGCGTTCTTAGCTCCGCTTTCAGTTAGAATCCCCTAACGTCTTAAAGATCACTTACTTGCTGCGCCTTGCCCCAGGGCCCCGAGTCCCCACCGCTGCCACCAGCTGCCAGCAAGCCGGCCGCCTGCGAGAGGTCCCAAGAGGCACCCCTCGGGTTTCCCTGAACTCTTCTGAGCTTTCCGGACAATATGCCTACCACTGCATGTCTCTCGACGAAAAGTAGGAGACCCTTTGTCACACTACACCAACGGATGTAATGAAACGTAGTCAGGAAAACTCATGCATCGAGGCACCTCTCTCTTTTCAAGTACTTGACCACCCCAGCCTCGCTCCAGCTAGCGCCGAGGCCGCGCAGGGCCTCAATGAAGTCTGGGCCTGCCCAAAAGGTGCGAAGCCAAAGCAGGCACAGCATAGAACGGTCGTGGCTTCGCAAGTATCTATAACTGACTCTGCAAGTGACTTGCTGGAGCAGGAAGAGTCCGGAAGGTTGGAACTTTCATGGCGTCCTTGAAACAGCAAAACAAATCCTGACACCAGCAATCAGGATAAGGGGCTTCCTCACAGTGCTACGAACCATACTTCGAGTAACGACTACCCGAGTCTGCAAGGAGACTTGCCTGACTTGCCGATCTGGGCGACCGCTGCAGTGATCGCTCCCGCTGCTTCAAGCATCTTCATGCCATTGTCCTTGCCCTGCAGACACTGATGTCTGCTTACCCGGCCCAGGGCTGATGACGGTCCGCACACCCGTTGGTTGCATCAGAGATGCTCACTTAGTTTCGGCCCATCAACGCCACAACTTCTGCCCATTCTCACACATGCTTGCGGCCACTTCATCCGATTGCCCGACCTTCTTCTGAAGATCCGTCCCAAGCTTGGCGGCATCATCGGCCTTTTTGCTCGCCTTGACAATAAGCAATCAACTCGCACACGAAGCAAAAAGAACTGGCACCGAGCTCGCAAACACACGGGGAAACTATCTGAAGCACTGAAGCACTACCGGTAACCACAAACCACATGCCCAAATCATTCAGCCACAAGCAGGCTGCTGTGTTTCCAACAACTTTCCCGGGCCCTGCACCAACAGGTCGAGGGCGGTTGCCCAGGTGGTTGCCGCCTAGCGCCACATCAGAATCAAGCCATGACTGAAAAAGGGTGCCAGGAACCGCATGTCACTCCGGAGGCAGCTTCTTCATGGCAGCCAGCCGCCCAGCCCGGCCTCTCCTATGGGCGCCATGGCTGCAGATACTTTCGTCGACTTAGCGAAGAGCCGGAGCTGCGGAGGCGACGTGCGGACGTCCCTGTGCATCCCTGACTCGTGAGACTCGTGACTAGGACTTGGAGGACCTAAGGTCTAGGAGACAAGTTTACATCACTGGTGCTAGAGTTGCTAGAACATGAAACCCCTTCACAGAAAGCTAAGGCTTTGACATCACCGAAGCCTCCCTCATTTGCCCACTCACTGCGCATCAGCACACACAGCAACACAGCAAGCACAGGCACAACAGGGCCTGGACGGTTTCGTGCTCCTGGGACGATTTCTGGTCTTGCAGGCCAGTTTTAACTAAGGCTTCGGCGCATCCAAAATGCTCTCGACTCTTGCTTGGCGCTTGTCACATCAAACCAGCAAACATCGGAATGCGGACTGGCGACTATCACGATGTGGCTCTACGGCAGTCAGGACCCGGCCGAGTAGAAGAAGATACCGATGAATGCACCAACCTTGGTCGCAAGCAATCTTATCTTCTCAGGAAGGCCGTTGCGGAATGCAAAGACCTACAGCCAGCTTCCTTGGACTCCCGATTGCACGGGCAATCCCGAAGCGGACACTTGCTGAAGCTGCAGCATTATAGTCGTGCCTGAACGATATGGGAAGCTCCTTTGCCACCAAGTAGCAATGTTTGAAGCCACAATGAGGTAGCACCTCGCTAGAACAGCTCCATGACAAAAATCAAGCAGGCGCAACTCTCAAGGCCCAAGGCTCATCTTACTGAGTCGGCTTGCAGGCTTTAAGCTATGCCAGCCGCCTTTGTCTCGACAAGCGAGGCCTGCGGCTGCACTGAGCCGAGCACAAGTCTTGGAAGCTCAGATGAGAAAATACCTCGTGTCAGGCAAATCTTCTTCGGCTAGCGCTTTTTCTTAGAAGAAACCAGCCTAGTAAGCGTTCAGTTTGGACCGGCGGACATGAGTTTTCTTAAAAGCTTCTGTCACAATCCTCAAGCCATCGTCCCAGCCTTGGCGACCAAAGGGCCGAGGATGGCTCCTGCAGGGCCAGAGCAAACTTGGACAGAAGGGGGAGGTCGCTTGCCGCGCTGGCCTAGGGTCACCACAATGCGCTGGAGCACCAGTACCTGAAAGCGCTGGAGGATGCACAAGGGTTTCTCTTCCCGATTCTGGGAACACATCTGTTCGATCCAAGTTGGAAAGCTGCCCTCTGCAAAGGACATCTGAAAAGGAGCCCGAACCTGCGAAGAGAGACCCGAGATCGCCCTTGCCCGCAGCGTCCCACGCCTCGCGCAGCTCGTTCTCAGAGGTCGACTCTTCCTGCAACAGTCTTGCTGCTCTTTCATGCTCTCGTGTAACTTCGCCCGCTCTCTGTAAGCTTGTTACAGGTTTTCTATGATGAGCGTTGTTGACATGACTGTCCTGAGACAGCCTCTAAAGGATCAGGGCTTTGGACATGAGCCTGCACCCCTCAGGCTGGTGGTTCTCTACTCGGACACGGTGCCTACTGTCAACTCCCTGTGCCCTTCGCTACAAGTGCAAGGCAAGGTTCCCACAGCAGCTCGCAACGCTTGAAAAAGGCACTCAGCGATGGTCCATCAAGTACGCGGTTTCCACAGGTCCGGAGCTTGCAGCGATCCCACCAACGGCCTGATTCCGAAAAAGCGTGCAGTGCTCATGAAACGCAGGGGCATATGAGAGCCACATTCACAGACCGGTGCCGAAAGAAGCGCTGACGTCAACCCAGCATTCAGTACCCCCCAAGCCAAAGCCCTCCGGCGCACTCGGACGACGAGCATCTGCGTCAAGTTTTCAGCCTTGGCCTGAACAGCTCTGTGCTTTTGACGGAATGGCGGAATGGCAAAGAGACTGCTCGGCTTCAGGTCTGCAGTGTGCCATAGCGCAAGCTCGCCTGAAGGAAGCTGACGAATGCACCCCCCAGCAGCGCCAATACCAAAATCCTGGTCAAGAGCTCAGAGCTCATGCAATGCTTCTCCGCTGGCAAACCTGAAGAGGTTTGAATGACTCTAGCTGCCTTCTGTCCTAGGGCCGTATGCCCTATGCATTGCTTGCAGGATCCGGACTGAAAGATCTGCTTCTATTAACTCGGGCCTTGTTGAAATGGCTTCGCAGGACTTCATCGAGACTAGTGTTCTGTGTTCCCTGATCTATTTCGTCAATGTTCTCCCGCACGCTTGCGTGAGGCCTTCAGTCTTCAATGTCCACCCTGGAAGCGTCCTCTTGCGGCCAACGCGATCCGACAGCGTTCCAACAAAGGGCGAAAAGATCATCTGCGCGAGATTGAAGACCTGGACGACACTCTTGGGAGGTGGAAACATCTGGTTGCAAATGCCGGATTATCAAGTGCCTGCAGTGGGTCAATCAACGTCAAAGCCGACGGCAGACCCTATGGAAGATCTCCTCGCAAAAACCAGTACAAAGCAATCTCTGGATTGTGGTCTGGGCTCCCGGACAGTGCCCTGTAATGCCTTCGCTTGCGGGGCTTCAGACAAGGCAACAGCGCTCGGCTCGACCATTCGGGGGACTGTTTGGAGCAACACTAACATATTTCTCCATACAAAACTATACAATACCCATTATACTATACAATACTATACTATACTATGAAAATTCACGCCCTCCTCACCAGGAACACAAGAACACGAACCCTTCCAGATTGGATGACCATGGACATGAAGAAGGACAGCGGCTTGAGGAGCTCTGGTTCCGAAGAGTAGCAGAGTAAAGATTACAGAAACATATTGTTATATAGTTTACTACAGTATAGAGTAATATATTTATATATATATATACGATCATATGGTATATAATACTTCGGGGACTTGCAGCTGGATCGGCTGCACGCTGCATAATGCAAACATAGAGGCAATGTCGAAGGCGTTTGCACCCATCTCCAAGACCTGGGCGGCAGGTGAGTGTGCCGAAAAGCTTCAAATAGTTGAATGCCGGGACGTTCCAATTTGCCTCCAAGTCTTGCTAGGAACAATAATACCATACATAAGCAGTATTGTATTATGAAGTATTATATCGTTGCCTGCCAACCCAGGGCTCAAGCATAGAACGGCAAGATTGGCATCAAAGCCATGGAGGTCGTCGAGTTGATAGTCCTCGGTAGGGTTGCGAGCATCACCCAAAGGAGTCTACAGGCCGAGCGGCAAGTTGGATGCTGGGAATGGCGGTGTCTCTTACAGTATGATCTCAGGGATAGTGATTGTTCCCGGGACATCGGGTCGGTTGATCGTTACAGCAATGGCAGCCACGAACTGTCCCAAGATTCTCTCTAGCGAAGATCTCAAGTTCCATGCTGACACGTCTGGTCGAGCACCCCTTCCGTTTATGCGGAGCGCACAGCCAATTGGCCCCGAGCCTTCAATGCCAGCCAAGGAGCTCGACGATCAGGAGCGCAATCACGGAAGAGCTCACCATGATTCTTGCAGGAAAACTAGCCCCAAGCAGGGCAGAAGCGAGTACGACAAAGCAACCTGTCGGAACTCACGAACGAGGGTCTTAGACTGAGTGACTTGCGTGCTAGCTGCTAGTACTGCTAGTATGTGCACGAAGTCTGGTGCTGCTGACGGCTACAAGCACAATCCTCGAAGTTCAGTTGTGAAGGTGAGCTTCGGATCGAGGGCTTTCGACCCAAATAGCTCTGCGAACGGGCGAAGGCATGAGTCCCAACTGCGCTTTCTACAACTGCCGAATGCACATCTACGACGACCCGATTTCATGGAAGATTACTTCTGTGTCACTCATCCGCGCGTACACCCGGCTCTGTCTGAGCAAAGCCGTTGTTTCTAATTCTACGGAGACAGACACACACACACACACACACGCACTGCTATCTCTCACCACCGCTACATGAAAGCATGCTCACAAGCACACTAAAGGCTCGTTGAGGCAAACATGTCGGATCTTCCAGTATAAAGCCATCGAGATTGCCATGAGTCTCATTGACCTCCCGTGTCGCACCAGGAAGCGACCGAGCCCTAACACAGAGCATTGCGGCATAGCACGGCTCCCACTCTTCGACTGAGAGCTTGCCAGTGCAACCATGACCATGACCATGATCCCTCTTCCCTCTGGCCCTCAGGTAGCTCTCGTAGGCGTTCTGTAGGACGAGCTGCTGTCGCCTTGTACATTGACTGAGTCGGGTAAGGCAATTCGGCAAACAAGGTGAAGCGGCAGAAGTACCCGTCCAAGCCACTCCAAGCCCCCATATCAACCGCCGGAGAAGTCACGGTGCACAGAAACACCACACTTAATCGCATCTGACAACCATCCCCCCTCGGAACTTGAAGTGCCACAGAGAAGAATGCATGATGTTGATTATTCTGCGGGTACGTTCGAACACTCTGCGATGGTTGGACGTCAGGCTGAGCCTCTGCATGATCAACAGATTGCTCAACATCGATGGCGAAATAACCCATGATCGACCACTACTACCAGCCCCACCACCACCTCCACCGCACGGTCTCAAGAAGCAATGGCGTACTCCTATCTCTTACCTGCAGATGGTGCGTGTGCACCATGCCAGTCTCTAGCCAGTCCTCGCCCGTGAGTCATTGCTTGCGTACACGACTGTCAAACAGTCACCACGGAAACCAGTGGCTGGATCTTTGCATGCTGTTCGATGTGCCCGTTGCGCTTCTGCTTATCTGCTTCGTTCATTGCGGAACAGACAGACGTTGAAGTTGACATCGACATCAGAGTTCATGTCCCCTGCAGATTGACCTTTGACTCTCGAGGCATTCTGTGCTGATCCATGCAGGACTCATGATTTGGAGCTGCCTCTAACAGCATTGACACCTGCCGGCACGCAAGCAACTGTCATCATTCCATGCTCGGCTTCGCTGAGTTGTGCCGCTTGAAATGAAAGTAACAAAGCTTTAGCATGGCAGAAGTGATACAAGTACGTGCGACTTTCCCACCTCGTAAGATATTTCTTCAGGGCAACTTCCGATCCCACATTTCCAAGCCATGGACAAGACTGCAACATCGCGCCTAAACTTTCGACATGCGATGTTGCCACATGACCTCCCCGGGCGACTCACCCCCGCTACTAGGCTCCCGTGCGCGGGCTCAGTCTCAGTGCCATAGTCCTGCACCTCGGGCAGCCACAGGGTCGCTAAAATCCAAAGTAGGTGGCTTTGGCGACAAGACTTTCTGTGGAGGACAGTTGGGGCCCTGACCGGGTTTGGATTGTTCGAGGGGTCCGGCTTCAGCGCTTGTGTTCCAACCTACGAAGCTGCCGGCTGCCGAGCACTCCACATGCTGGGCCGGAACAAGAAGACGCACAACGTGGTCAAAAACCATCCAGGATCCCGCCATGATGACGGCACTTGTGTTCGTTTGGCTGAGGCGTGTAGCCAACCTCGGTTACCCAAGCGTGCACGAGTGCCGCATCTGTTGCAGCGTTAGCACAGATCGAGGCTCCAGCTGACTGAGGAGTGTTTCGAAAGGGAAGCAGCGAAGATTCTGCTCACCTTGACAGTCCTGAAACTTTATTCCAGCACTCTGCCATCCCCCAGACATCACATCAGAATATTTCCCCCATGCATACATCAGCTCAACCAAGCTCCTCATGTTCCATCTCGTATGGCAGCGCGAAGGAAAGAAGCCAACGGGTACCTTAGTCCCGGATACGATGCAAGAGATCCACCTGGCTTCTGCACTCACCGATGCTGAGAGCCCTGCGCGGGATGTCTTGAAACTGACCGAACACCGGAGAGCTCCATTGTTCTGGGCGCAGGAGTTCTACAATCCACCTACCCCGGCTCCCCCAAATGCAATCAAACAGTCATGGTGTCATGGCTTTCCAATTCCTTCTGCAACGTGGACCCCGGAGCCCACTTTGACTTCGAAGCTCGGGTTCTTCTGAAACATGGCGGTAGACAGGCTAGGGTGCCGACCCATGCATTGGAGGAGTGTCATAAGCTTCGCCTCTACCTTTGCAACAGTGCTCTTAAGCCAGAGAGGGTCTGGGACCGATTTCCTGCCGGCCATAGGCTTGAAAGCTCAGCCAGGTAGCAGCTCGCTGGGTCCAGTCAATCTGCGAAAGGTCCAACGGAACCAGCAATGGGACCTTCCAAGAAGTCTGCACCAAAGCTTAGTGCTGGGGACAAGGATACCATCCCTCGGAAGGTCAGACCCACTATCTACATCTGCAACACTGCTGCAACGGTGCACGCGGGGAACCAGATGCCATCAGTCCATTTAAAATACCAAGTACATTTCAGTACAAACCCTACATGGTGCCAAAGTAAGGCAAACACTTCAGTTCCTGGTTAAGGTAGGTATGTATGGCAACATGGAGAGGAACATACCAGGCAGAGATTTCCAACATGAAGTGTTGATGACATACATTATTTATGATTCTAGAACCTGGTGGCATTTTTCATTCTCTTGCAGGGAAGCCAGGCACCTCTCGAAGCGCTGGAGCAGCAGACCCGGCGATGCCTTGCTGTCGGACCTCGAGCGGTTCCGAACGGCAGTGTCGTTTCTCGCAAACGGACTTGCTGTTCCAACACCCGCAACACGAGCCAATGTTTTGGAACGACATGTGTTTGGAGCAATTCTGAGTCCTTATTCATGGAGGTGCTCGCCACCATGCATCTAGGAAACGACAGCGGGGAAACTTATCCGAACACGTTGTGGCTGAGCAGTGCTCCCGGTCTCCAGAGACACGTAGAGTGGCCAGTACCATGTTGATCCTGAACATATCGTTGACATAACGGCTCCTGCAAGCCGACAGGACGAAGTGTACGACCTGGGAGCCGCCTGTAGAAAAGAGCCCAGCCCATGCGACAGCTTAGCCTGTCCCACGATAAAAGCCGTGCACACATCTTCGACGAGCAGCAGGCGGCACCCCACTCAGGGGGAGGCATGAAAGTGAAAGTGAGAGACCGTGTCCGCAACAAAACGAGATCGGGTCCACAAAACAAACGGAGCATGCGAGTTACGGAGAATCACCATTGGTTCAACACAGGACTCCGCCCGCTCCATGGATGCTCGCAGTCCTGTGTCACGGGCTCTATGAGACAATATGCACATGGCTTTCTTCAAGACCACTCATGTCTCAAGATTCAGTTCGATGTCCAAAGCACCGAACTTGGAAAGTTGCCAGAAGCGGCAACGAACGCCGGATGTCCGACGACTGATGGGAGAGCGTTCCGTACACGAATACATTCACAGCATATACACATACATATCTTCTTGGCCTGCGCTGGAATGACAAATAATCGTGCGCTGGGGGAGGTAGAAGTACTAGGGATCGGCGTCCCGTTTGCAAGGGCCTCGAGGTGGGCTCAACGGCTGCCGGACTGATCGCCATCGATCAAGCCAAGAGGACCGTGTTTCAAAGGAACTGGTAACCAGCTTACCGGATTGCCGGACTGCATTCCAACTGTCTCGACTCAGGCCGCAACCCATGCCACGATCACTTCCAGCATGGACTTATACATGGAATAGCTTTCATCTTTGGGCTCCGGCCTTAGTCGTGGCTGGCTCTGACACTGACTTGGCCTACCTGGCCATGCAGAAGCACACAATGCAACTTCTCCGTGGGCAGCAGAATGAACATCGGCAACAAAGGATGAATCATGACATCGCACTTGGGCGATTCAGGACGCCGCGTACAGTCAGTCCGCACGAGCGGCAAAAGCTTGAAGAGATCGAGGGAAAGGTCAAGACCTGAGCTTGGTGACAATAGGTAAACTGCCTGACATGTATGTCTCACACAGCATGTATGCGTCAATCCGGATCAGTGTAAGCTGACTGCTCCAGCCGACCATCTCAATTTCCTCGAGGACATTACCATCCACCGTACCTCTAGCAGCTAGGCGCAACTGCAAGACAGAGCACAGTTGCTTACTGCAACAAGATCAAAGCCATAAAACGTGCTGTCAGCTCTGCATGGCTGCGACACCTCCGAAACGAACGAAGTCTGTCGCAAGGTGGGAGTCCGAGTTTGTCTCCGGCGACGTCTTTCCTCTTCGTGGACAACAGAGGCCCGCATGAAGAACAAGCACATCCAGAAAGGGCATGCCAGGCAGGAAGGCCTTGCTTCAGCATCTCCGCATAATGCTTTGCCAAATGGAACGTTGGCACCAACTTGCAAATGCCTCCCCGGGCTTCTGTGGTTGAAGTGCCGTGACAATTTTAATTGGCACTTGCGCCAAAGCTCTGCTTCCACGACTCAGAGAATTTGAGGACGTTCAGTGAGCCCTCGCACTCCGAGCCTTGTTGTCTCATGAGCTCCAGGAACGGCGCATGTGCCTCGTTCCGGTTCCTCGGGGCAAGCGGCCTGAGTGCCAAAGCAGACCACACCAGCGCTACGCCTGCGAAGTGCCAAGAAACGAGTGCCGGCATTTCTTCATGCTCCAAAGACTTCACAAAACCTGGGCGGCCAGCCAAGGCCGAATTCGTAGCGTGTCTGCCTCAACATGGACGCTTGGCTTTGGCTTATAGCTGCAGTTTAATCCGCCGAAGCCACAGGCCCAGGCGTCTTGAAGGCTACCTCAAGTACCCTCCACCTAATCCTCCTCCCTGCAGTCCAAACGGTTGGGGACACCCGTTTTTTGTGTCGATTTTCCACTCCCGCGCCCGGGTTTCCGTGTTTTTGCCTGACTTGTCGGCCCCTCCTCGACCTCCTTCCTTTCTGCTGTTTTTTTGTGTTTTTTGGACTTGCCTGCTTTTTTGGGGCTTCTACGCCGCAGCTTTCCGTGCCCTCTGGCCCTCAGCAGCCGAGGCTGGCGGCATAGCGTTAAAATTAGATAACTTTCCCGAGCTCGGGGGGCAAAGAAGATCGTCCTCTACGGCGAGATGGATTCAGGAAATGTCTCGTCGTGGCCGTGTTATGTGGCATTCCAGCAAGCTGCCTGCATGGCATTGCCAATCAAAGGCAGGTCTCGCCTCAGGCTGCAACAGGCCCGGAGCTGCAGAAGCCCACACATACGCACAAGACCGGCAGTCTGAGCGCTGCAAACCCAATGTGCCGACGAAGATGGCTGAAACTGTGCTGCTCTGGATCCAGCTGATGCAGCTTTTGGAAGACTGACTTGTAGTAGCCTTGCCTCGGAATGCGGTTCAGCCACAAACGCTTTACATGACGCAGTTGTCGACAAATGTCTCACCCGACTCTGCAGGTTGATGCGAATGAGAGTCTGGAAAGAACACACAAGATTGGGCTCGATGTTGTCACAATGCAAACCGCACATGGGGCTTGCACCACGACAACCACGGCCCTGAAAGAACACAGAGCTCCGGGTGCCCTGCGGATCGGACTCCGGAAATGGGAAAGGCTCGCCTTCACGGGACGATGCACTCCGCCGCTCCAGCTGACGGAGCTGCACGGCTAAAAGCTACTTGTGCTGAGTCGCATGCTGGGCTCGACCAGGCAGGTGTAACGTCGACACAGGGCTTAGAGGGAAAAAATCGGAAAGAACATTCCTCCCTTTCAAAGGACAGCGCTCTACCACGCCACCAGAAATTCTCGCGTAAGCAATGCCACCACAGTCGCAGAAGCCCGAAGACCCGCCTACAAGATGTGGCACATATTGGACTGCTCGGATCGGCAGGCCCTGCAGGCAGTGCGGGTCTGACGCAAAAACAGAGCACCCAGACCTGGCCCTCGATCGACACAGAAGGTGGCAATGATGCAGGAAGTGCAGCTTGGCACTCGCAGCCAGTACTGAACCCGCATTGCCTTGTGCTGTGCACGGCAGGTGTGCGAAGCGTTCTCCCGCAAGCGGCGCTCTTGTGGCTGCTGCAAGCGCTCTTCCTCCAGCTCGCGAATTCCGCTTCTCAAGTACTGGGCATCATACATCCCAGCATGCCGGCCGATCATGAGTTGATCCTAAGGCGAACTATTTGAACCATCGTTCACTTTATTTCATCTTGGATATTCCCAGCGCTACTCAGTGCGTCTCGGGCAGGGTCGAAGCTTGATCCAACCCTCTCCTTTGGCAGCCGCCGCGGCTCTCGCGCTGGGATCTGCCTTTGAGGCTCCTGCCGAAGAACGAATGTTTCGAGGGCTTCCTATGAGTGTTCCGCAAGTGTATCTAATATGTATTTCGATGCAAGGATGGACAATCGTCAGCAGCTAGACATTGAGATCGGTTTTCCGAACTCACAACGCAACCTATAAAGTAGGGCATCGACGGATGCTGCTCAGGCTTCCCTAGCGAGGCTGTCGAGGAATGTCAGCGCTAAGAACTTCTAGGTGGATTTGCATAAAGATCCCATGCAATGCCAGGAAGTCTTTGTGCGACCATTCTTCAACTTCGGCTCTTTCAACGCTTTTACGGCGGTGAAACTCTTCACACAAGTCGCCCCCTGCAATTCGTTCAAATGCTGGGCTTCTACTGCAAAGACATCTGTACCACCGGAGAATGGCATGAACCACTGAGAGTCGCAGAGTGGCCTCAAAGCTGCGACTGATGTCGGGCCGGAGCAGCCTGGGTCTCATCAGATTGGAAAGCACGCGAAAACCCATGAATAACGACCGGCTCAGAAAACTGGGCAGGCTATCTCTCTAAGCTCTAACCTTAAACCCTACACCACACAAACTCCTGAATCCCAAGTGGGCTGTTGGGCTGTCTGCTGCCTTTTTCTGGGGGGTGTAGTTTCCCTGAAACTCAGAGAGCTGTAACGAATGCTTTGAGGCGAGCATCAGCGGAAGCAAGGTTTTCAGCACGAGCAGCGGCGGTTCAGAAAGGGAGTGTTGGTTGCAAACGAGGGTTCCAAATATCCCCCACTCACTTTACCTTCGCATGTGCTGATTTGCTGCTGGACCCTGCGAGAGACAGCAATTTCTGTTTTCCTCCGACACAGGCCTGCACACCGGGACGGTCTGTCGATCAAGAAAGGAGAATCGGGCCGCAAGTATGTGGCCGGAGCACCTCCAACTCAACATCAATATGTGTCTACGGGGGTCTTTGGCTTATTCGATACTGTGAACGCTCTTCAGCTGCTGTATACAGGGGCAAGGAAGATGCAGTGCCCTGTCTGTCAGTCACGCTGTACACATACACACAAAGCTCCCGCAAAAAAAGTCAACATGTGAAGAGTTCCGTGATCATTACTTGCAGGAGAATTGCCATATGAGCTAAATCAAAAGTTAGGCGATGACGCAAAAGTTGACACTGTGAAAGAAGCTCTCTCTCACACACAAACTGTTCCTGCAAGCTTCCAGTGCCAGCTTTTGAACCATCCGGTATCGGAGAGAAAAGACCACCGCCTTACAAACAGTGAGGAGAGGACTCTGTGGATGAAGCTGAGGGACTGGGCACTGCAGTCTATTGTACACGACATGACATATGGAAACCACAGTCCTCGTTGTTGTGCATGCAGTGTATTCCGGCACCTCACCCAACCATAGACAGCCACCCTGAATGAATCGACCTTGATGATTGCGGCCTCAGACTTGCCCTGCTTGCGAGTCGTAGATCATTATCTGGAGGGTGAGGTGTAACACTATAGCTAGCTGCAGCTAGCTGAGCATACTGTCAAAATGCAAAAAGTGTGGAAGACAAGTTGACTCGGTTTCCAGCGGAACGGCGAAAGCATTCCCTGAAACACTTCCAGCAGCATTACATGAGATTGATGCCCCTGCTAGTAGATTCCCCATCCGGCTCGGAGCCCAAAAGCTCGGAGCGCTCGGCTCGTCCGCACCGAGTTCCCTTCCAGGTGGCAAAGGGCCGCAGAGCCCCCGTGCGGCACAGGTGCTCAGAATGGAGCATACGAGCAGCTGACAGTGGACAAGACAAGCCTGAACAATGACCTCTTGCATCTCCCCCGATCCCTCCATGTGGGCACCAGCAAAAAAAGACTTTCTGCAGCGGGATGCTGTGCGCAGTGCACTGAATGCACACACTGGCCCTGCTGCATCGAGAAGGATTGCAGAAACAGCCCACCCTTCTACAAAGGCTGGAAAATCAAGGGATCTGCTTCCTTTGCAGGAGCCCTGCTGGCTCTCTGCGGAGCTTGGCAAACTTGGTACACTGGGATCGGCCTCCTGCACAAAGCTTCAGATGCACGTCAGCTGGCTAGACTGGGACAGGAAGGGACCCTGCGTGTCAACTTTTCGCTGCATGCGGTTTCAATAAGCCAATCTAGGTCAAGGTCAATGCTACTCGCTTTCTGAAGTCCCGATACGGCCTGGGGCGCGTCCCACCTTATTTTCACGGAAACACAGCTCACTCTTTGCAGCATTCATGGCAAACGAGGGCTCCAGTCGAGAAAGAACCGGGCCCTCTAGATTGCAACAACACGAACCGCCATCTTCCGCTTGGACATGTGCTCCTTCAGATGGTTCTAGCTCCGCAGTGAGATTCTCAGCTTGTTCTCGGTGCTACATTGTTGCGGCTTTCCCTTTGCTTCCTGTGTCAGCATGCTTGCACCACTGGACACAGTTGCGTGTGTTCATTCGACAGTCCGCGACTGTCGACCCCTGGAGGCTGATATCAACGTTCCGTGAAGCAGAACTTGCGGACCAAGGCACTGGGCAGAGCCTTCTTGGCGAAGCTCAGGGCAACAGCGACCTCGAGAGCTTCCTCCGGAATCCTTGGACAAGTTGGCTCCAACTCTTCCCACGTAGCCTCCTGAAGTTCGCAGCTTTGCCCGCTGCCACCAGGGAGCTCTAAGTCGTCATCGCTGTCCTCAAGCAGATCATCCACCTGCACACCGGCAGAGGCCCTGGCAGTGCATCCCTTCCTGGAGGCTGTGCAATCTAGAGGCCGCCGTAGCTTGGCTGAAGATACAAAGCGCCTACAAGAATACGATTCTTTGAATTATACACGTTCTACCCCTACCAAACACAAAACAATAAACGATGAAAACTGAAATATCGTTCCAAATCTTTGCGCTCAAACCTTACTGTTACAAGTCTATAGGCCAGAATGCAGCTCACAATTAAACCCGGGGCTGATAAGCGAGCACTGCCACGAATGCATAATCATGTGAAGGGTGCCGTGTGAAAAGCTTTCGCTCGCACGGGATGCAACACCAAGCTCCAGATATTATATTATAGATTATACACTATATATGACACGTTATATAAATCATGTATGATCTATTATATGTTATAGTTCCAGAATTGGCCTCATCCATCTCTTCATCAGGCATCTGCGTTGACCTCAGCGCGTCTTCGCAAACTAAGCGTCCAACACATTGCAATAATCCGATAGGTGTCTTTCGCGCAGCTTGTCAAAGAGATCATGACGAAATGCCAGTGCAAGAGCCCGTATGGCGGGTCGAGACTCATCAAGCACAGCAGAATCGCCCAAACCGAATCTGCTTGCAGGCACCAAGACTGACAACACATTAAGAACATTCATGTGTCTCGCCGGCTGCAGGGTGGCTGTGTCTCGACCCTCGCTGAAGCTCATCCTCTGCGAACACTTTCTAAACTTCAAGTGCTCTGTGGACTGCTTGTTTTGCATGTGGGACCGTCGCCAGCCCGAGGACGAGAACCGTCCAAAATTGATTAGCAAACACAGGTTCTCAAACAGCTCATGCAGGGCCAGCCTCTGCCTGAGCGTGCTTGCTGCGCACATACCAGCAGTGTATTTGTTATGATACATCCGCAGCGCCACGGTTGGCCATCACCGATGCACTCGGTGTACTGAACATGGGCATACTAAAACTTGGCACATAAATATACACAAGTAAACAAGTACAGGCGATGGCGATCCTGGCACGCACAACCTGCTTCTGTGCGGCAAGGCATACCATGTGCTTTCCCTGTGCTGTCGGGCAGGAGGCACATACCACACTCAACATACGATTGTGCAAGCGATCGGTCCGTGCCGTATTGATTCCTGGCGAATGAAGCTGGGCTGTGAGCTCTGTCAGCGTAGACTGCGTAGATGGCGAACGCTTGTGGCCAGCTATAGCCTGACATTCACAAGCTGCGCTTTGTCGGTTGTCGCTAAACGTGCACAAGCTAGATCTTGCAGCAGGGGGGGCCGACCAGAGCATGCCTCTCTTTACTGGTCAAGCTATGGGCTATGTAGCTATGTGCATCGTACGTTCTGAACGTGCCTTTCGAGGCCAAGTTGGCACCGGCGCCATGGATCTCTCTAGCTCCTGAGAGCACAAAGCTTCCGCCTCGTCGAGGCCCTGGCCCCGATGTCCCTGCAGTTCTTAAGCAATCCTAGTCTCTTGGTCTGAGCCTGATATCACCAGGTCTGGCCTGTTACTGCGTCTGCGACACAACCACGGCGAGCATTTGCTATTCTCGCAACCACAACTGAACAGGATCACAAAGCGTGCGGCTCCTCAAGGACCATCTTGTAATGTGCAAGAACTTTCTCGGATCCACCCCTCTTGATGCGTCCACGGAGAGCTGATGCCTGCATTGAGAGGCACAAGTCTTCAACACACCAGCACGTTGCAAGGCAGCCTGGTCTAGCGTGTGCTGTGCTAGCTAGGCAGCGAAGCCGACTTGTAACTCAAGTGGCCAGAGCGAAACAGCATGAGCTGGCTACGAACATAGGTACGTCCGAACTTGCGAGCATGAATCTTCGGTCAGAAACGTCTGGACAAACTCAACTTGCCACCACGACCAAGTTCGTGGCGAGGCCAGCCAGGCTAAAGCAATCACAATGCTTGGGATACTTTTTCCAGTGCACCCAGACTTAAACAAGCTGCTCATGTCTACCAAGTCTGAGGATCTGATTTAAAATTGGAGTAGAGAATCCTTGCCTGTCGACGAATCTCCTTGTGCGGATCTTCAGGGGGAGGCAAGAGGGGAACACTGCGAGGATCGTAGTCGTCACCTTGGTACAGCGACAGTGCAGAACCTTCCATGGCGGTCTCGGGTCTTTCCCGGTCAAGGATTCCCCACTCAACCTGCCATAGCTTCTTGCCAACACCTGACAAATCCGAAATTCTACATCCAATCAACAACCGAGGCCCTAGGAACAACCCTCCTGCGCTGGTGCCATGTGACTGTCTGGATTATAGTCCCGCCAAACTCCTCGTCGATCTTGCTTTGGCAACTGGGTGACCAGAGATGGTCCCACGGCCTCTGGCTCACGAGTGCTTTCCTTGCTGTCACTCCTAAGGTATCCCAGGGTCATGCTTACGGGCACGAAGTGCAGAGACACCCCTTCGGCCTCGACCCTGTGGGTGTCCATGCACAGTGGCTTGCCACACTGGGCGTGTACTGACGCCCAAGGAAACCACTCCATGGCTCGGACAAGGAGGGGACCACCGTGTCAGGTGTGACCCCGGATTTGAGCCTGGTAGAATTGCAAAACACTGCGCGCTGCAGGAGTGCTAGCGCCTCTATGAGGCTGATCTCATGCTGTTCAAACTGATCACTCTGCAGCCTGGCAAACCAAGATCATAGCAAAAGTGCCAGAAACGATGCGGCGAGAAGAAAGCCGAGCCTGGCTCTGCAGTGCGCTTCAGAATGGCAGGGGACTTACGAGACGGCACCCCCTGAAAACGAGCTTTTCCTTAACACGGAGCGGGTGCCCCTCCTCCTGAGAGTTCCGTTCCAATGGGGTTCGATGTCTACTACGACTATCATTACCATCGCTATGAGAATTGTTATTACGATGTTCACTACGACTATTATTACTATTAATATTACCGATTGTTGTCACTATAACAATTCGCCAACCATTCTTGTCATTATTTCCAGTACTACAACTACTACAAATAGTTACATTACTACTATGACTATGAGTACTATTATGGTCTTTATTGCAACTATCCGTACTACTATTAGTACTATGATTCTGACTATTGTTGCCAGTATTTCTTTTCTTACTATTACTACCGTTTCTACGATTTCCGATGAGTAAGATTATTACGGTTTTTACGATAACTACCATGATAAGACAATCCTCTACTTCAGTCGGGCTCCTGCGATAAAGTCCGTTGGTGATACACTGCCGGGAGAAACTCCGAGGCAGCAGCCGAAAGTTCATGCCAAGCCAAGCCCTAGGTAAATTATCATGGTAACAATAATTATGGTGAGAAGCATACCAAACATCAGAATATACTAGTGACCGCAAGAATAATGGCAATACTACTCACAATAATCGACATCATAACGACAGTTATACTAATAACAACACTAGTAATAGTAACAGTCTGCAAGGGTTCCAGTACTTGTAATAGAATGCTACCACCCAAATCTTGAACTCTGAGCGGCATCGTTACTTTCTAATTAAGATCAATGATTTTATGCGCCAATTCTTCTGACCAGTCAAAGGCATCAAATCTCACGGACCGCAACCCAGAAACCCTCAACCTCTAGGAGTGCCTTAGCATGGCACTATCAACTCCCGATGCTCTCACATCTGGAAAGACTGTCTTGCCTCCTCATCATGGGCCGATAAGTGCCTAGATGTAAATGCAGTCAAGCGGCTCTCGCACGCCTGCCATCTTTCACTGCCCAGCCACCCAGCCTAGCAGGACTTGCTTACGAATGTATGCGACAGCTTTTCCGAGGAAACTTGTTCCAGGGTGCTGTACCATTGGTGTCCAAAGACGTTTGCGGCACGAACCGGAGCAACGAGTAAGCAGGCGTCAGCCATCTGCACACTGAGCTCAGGACTGGAGAGTATTGGAGAACAAGAGGGAGCTAAGGGCAACATCCCCACCTGCTCATAATGATTCTTTCGAAGCTGAGCGGCGGCGAAAAATTCATATGGAACAAAGCTTGTCGAGCTCACTGCTCCCAAAGGAGAGATCTCATCCTTGCCTTGCGTTCACGTCCGGGCTAAACCCTAAACCCTAAACCCTGGTTGCGCCACGACTTTTTACTCGCTTGAGCTCGGGGGCTCCAAGGTAGCAGGCCGTGAGCCATTGCCAAGAAGCCACTTCCTAAGCTCTGTAGGGTTTAGGGTTTAGGGTCCCCAAGCCTAAACCCTAAACCCTAAAACCCTAAACCCATGATCTAGGCTCTTATGAAGAACCAGGGCACTTCTCTACCAGTGACATGGACATGGGAAGAGCGACGACTCTTGCGAGAGTGTTCGTCCCCTCCTGCCCCTTAGCACGGAGAATGCAGGACCCAAACATCATAACTCTCCATACCCAACGGTCGGAGGAATTGCAAGATGTACCTCTCAACTCTCAGAGATCGCAGAGATGACATCGAAGCCTCTCCCCTCAACCCTGCCCCTACCCACGAAATGATAAGATTTTGCAGCAACCTGAGCATCTACATTACCGCGCGGTTTCGAACCCTGGAGAAGTTTCTGGCTCTGGGAACTCTGGGAACTCTGAACACTCTGGGCACCGGGCAGCCGTCGCACGGCTTCTTCGACGCTTTGAGCTCCGAGGGCCCAGTGGCCCAGCATGCCCAGCAGTCCCGCCAAGGACATGGCGAAGAGGCCTGGAGTGAAAGGAAACTAGATGAGCTCCTTCCAGGACTCCTTCAACATGTGTTTGTTCATGTCTGTTCATGTATTAGGACGAGAGTACGAGTGTCCCCCTGAATCGAAGGCGCTAGCATTCTGATGCCACTGCACAGACTCCGAAGCCTGCCTGAAAAAACGTCTAGACTAGAATCTAGACCTCTCCACCTGGCACAGCAAAGAGGTACACGATCTCGCCCTTCGTCAGGAAATCTGTTGCGCGTGGTGCCCTTGTTGGTGTAGGCGGGCCCGTCACAGGAGGCTTGCCAGCTTGTGGCGACGTTGAAGACACCTGGCGCGAAAAAGCATGGCGGACAAGGCACACGGTTGGTGTTGGTGAAACTCATTTGAAGGTCGACTTGGGAGGTACCTCCGGCGCCAGCACCCGTGTGAGCTGGCGCGCCGAGCGGCGGTAGGAGACGGCACCCAAGACCTTGCAAAACCACTGAGTTGAAGACATGCCGCGACATGCCTTAAACCCACGCAGAGGCCTGGAGCTGCAAAGCTACTTGCAGCTCGGTGCCGTTCCAGCCATGACCGACAGCAACACCGCTGCCGGAGCTGCCACCGCGCCAAGCGGGTTTGCCACTGTGTTTCCAGTCTGTCAGAAGAAGAGTTGAATCACTCTCCCACATTCTCCCCCTGTCTCGTGAAGATTTGTTTTCCCAGACATGTCACGTGTACTTATAACTGCAGACGGAGCCAGCATGCAAACTCTTGAGGTGACTGGCTCTTGGACGCTTGGCCCCAGGCCTGCGGTTGAATGGCGGCCCTGAGAGAATCGTCCACCACCGTGAGCAAGTTCCTTATCCTCGCGGGCAAAGACCCTTGTCTGTCCTTCCCTGCTACGTGCATGTTCTGCAGGCGAAGAAGACGAATGTCTTCCTAGAGCCTATATGTGCGCCCTGCAACGAACCTGACATCATGCAACATACAACCCCTTCAAACTTCAAGCATCCGGCAAAGACGCCAAAGATCACAAGTCGTCACAGCGGAGTGAAGATGTCAATCCTTTCACTCGCCGCCACTGGCTCGGACGGAAACCGTTCATCCGGCATGACCGCTAAACTTGCAACATGCTGGCGAAATTTGTAGCGGGTTGTGGAGGGTTTTTCTCTTGCGGCTAGTGCATGGCAAGTGTTCGCTGAAGTTTGGAGCCTCGTATTCGGCGGCATCACTTGCTTTGCTGCGGTCAGGCGACAGACCGCCTTCATAGGCACCATCAGGTCTGAAGCCTGCGAAGCTTGAGCGACTGTGCATCCTGCAATAGCTGCCGCGGCATCCGAAAAGGCAAGGCGATCGCGCAACCTTTTGCCTCTGGAAGACTGTAATACTGTACACTAGGCAAGACAAAGTCTGCAAATTCACAGTGATGGGAAAGCCATAGAAATGTAATGGTTGCGTCTAACAATAGGACTTCCCTTTTCCAGAAACATGTTTGTCCAAAACGTCCGAACCCAGGGGCTGAGGAACCTTCTCTCATATCTCCGGCTCTGATCGGTGCAATGCCTGGTTGTGGATACGGCACTACTGCGATGTGCACGCTCGGCCTGTGAAGCTTGCCACTCTACGAGCGGCTGTGAAGATAGCTGCAGTCTGTCTGACTGCAGGCATGTCTTGGACGCTTCTACTCTGCAAATTCGTTTGTCCGAGCCTGGAAATCAAAAGGAGAAGGCACCTGACAGCCGCATGTCTGTAAGCACAGCAGACCTGGGCTGTCTAGCTGATGACTCGTGGTATGACTGTCCTTGCTCGAGCAAGGCAAAAGTCAAGAGTATCGCTTCAAACCACAAGCGCCTTCGGCACGCTTGCTGGGCGACCTCCTTACCAACAAAAGTCGAGCTCAGCAGACAGCTACAGGTGTCAGGGTTGTGCCGCGCTGACCTTTACAGCTCCGAGAAGGACTCGGCTGAGGATGCATGATACCATCATATCTGCATCGGGGAATGTCGGGCCTCCTCTCCTACAGAGCTCGCTGGTGCGTAGCTCTGTTTCGGCCGAAATGGAAACAACTGCAACACTCCTCATGTAACCAAGAATATTCTGCTGTGTCAGCTGTCAGCAGTGAGCATTGAATGGTAACATGGTTTCATGCACGCCCTTCTTAGGGAGGGTCTTCCGAGTGCGCAAGAAGCTTAGCTTGTCTGAGGAGTGCATCTGCCAAAGATGTGCAGACCCGCCGGATCAAAACGAGAAGCTCGATCCGAGAAGCTCGCAACTGGCGGACCTTCTCCAGATCCCCAGCAGATTTGACGAGGCTCTCTCTTCCGGCGAGGTGCCCAGATGAGCTGTAGTTTGAACCACAGGACTTGAATCATTGAAGGACTGGAGACGTTTAACACTAGCTAGCTTCGGAGCCTAGCACGCATGCTTTTGGCTTATTCGGTCGGCGGCGGTTGTCTGGCAAAAACAGGGCCATAGCTCACTCAACCTGCTGTAAATACTTACAGGCTCTGCACTCTGTGGATTGAAATGGTTTCAGGCAGCATTCTTGTGCAAAACACCGTAAACGCCGATACTGAGGTCCAGGATTGCCGGTTCGCTTTTCATTGACGAGTCTCGGTACAAGTCACAAGTCTAGATTCATTCGTGGAGTGTCCCGCATGTGGCATGTTCCTGTGATTGTCTACCGGCTGAAAACCGCTGTCGCGCGCCGCATCTTGGTGTTTCCAGCTTTGGTGCAATCGATGTGCCATTGTTTGCTTGATCATCGAAGCAAGTTCGGGCAGTTGGGGTCTTCGCTAGTCAAGAGCATGAAGACAATTCGGAGACAGCTCTTCAGGACACGCCCATCCATTGTGCAGCAGTACTGAGTGATGTCTACCCTGTGAGTCTTTCAATAAGCGAACACATGTCCGGATGCGGCAGGCAAGACTGTCAAGAACCGTCGTTAACGGTTAACGAGCTTCAACAACGCCCTGGCTTGCGATACGCTGAGAAACTCAACACCCGAAGAATGCCAAGATGAGAAATTGTCTGCTGCGCCGTCGCATGGCACATGCTCGGTGCTAGGCCAAGGACTTCACAATGACCTGAGCCTTCATTCATCCTACATGCAATCACGGGCACATTAAGGCCCTGTACTTGCATGCAGGGCTTATGCAAGACTTCTGCACTTGCCCTTGTGCGGCAGGAGCCTTGCTGCAGCAGAGCAGACTTCACCAGCCTTTCACATCAAAAGTAATCGCCATGTTGTACCAACCTTTCCACGTCTGCTGCGGACAGTCAGGACATGATGAAAGCCAGGCAGAGTCTACCATATTTAAGGACAGCTGCAACACTCGGCATGGTACCATTTTCGAGATCTAGTAGGCGTTTGCAGAAGAGACCGGAAATCCAGAGATGCAATTACATATTCAGCTACTGTTAGTAAGTCAATCTTCTGGCCGCAGCTACGAGGTAGCCAATATGTGTCTGCGTATGTGCGCGCCTGCGTGTGATGCATGCGCAAACCGGCTTGGTAGCGGCTCAGTTGTCGGATGCGTGGATTTGAGGAACATTTGACACCACCATCGGCAGCAGAAGTACATACGGAATTGTGGAGTATCATCAGGGAAACACTGGCAACAGGCCGGCAACGTACGAAAGCTATCTCGGGAGCTACTGAGGCTTCTTCTGCAACGGCTCGCAACATGCTGACTTCAAGAGAAAGTGGATGATCAATGTGAATTAAGACCTTCATCACGGCGGCTGCCCAAGCGGCGCTTGACAACAGAAGACCATCTCGGCATAACTCGGAACTCACTTCATGGGGTGCCGTTGCTTAGGCACAATCCGACCCGTGTTCCGAGGGGTCACCCCAAAACGTGCGCTTTGCGCATCCTTGGTTGCCAAGCATCCCCTTGAGTTGCCACTGCGTGATCAAGGCACAGCGATGCAAAGCACTTCAGCTATTGCAAGTCCTGCCGGCCGGTCCCAACTGCCAAGGTGAAGCCCGAGTTCAAAAAGGCATCAGTTCTTCTCGTGAGTCCTTGGGCTTCGACAGAGGGAAAAGGAAGCGGAAGACCTGACCACGAACGACCAGTAGCAACATACGACCTCGGGCTTCCTCATCGCAGCGGTCGGTGGCCGAGCTCAACTTTGATGTCGTCCACGTCAAAACTGGCTATAAGCTAGCAGCCTTTCACAGATGCACCGGCTTCAAGCACTTTATAGCTCCGCCTGCGAGACATTGCTAAACGTTCGATTCGAAGGAAGGCTGCAGCCAAAACGTCACCCGTCACGGGTCACAGATGGAAAGAAGATGTGGAAGATGCCGCGCAGGGCGACCAGGCCCAACCGCCTCAGGCTGTCATGGCACACGAAACTCAACTGACAGAGTCGTTCCGAACAGAATCGTGCAAAAAGTTCGCACCGCCAGGCGGAACTTGGCTTCCTGAGAACAGTTGGCACCGTTTCACCCATGCCTGCGAAACTTTCGACTAGCGAGTCGAGTGTGGACTTTGATGCTAGCTAGCTCTTCCACGCTGAAACTCTGGCGACCTCGTTCAAGGTGTGTATGTCACTGTGTGTCGGATGGTGATACGAAGGTGCAGACATCAGCAGTGAGTGTAAGAACATTCACAATCATCGATCGACTCCACCCGTGGAAGCAACTACGATGCAAGCAGGAAGGCTCACAAGCATTGAGGTTCCTCATCCTCATGAGAAAATTTGTTTTGCACACCAGACTTGAAGACCGACTGACAAGTGGCTACAAAGCACATATCGAGTAGCGCCACCGACGATCAGACTAAGCATGGATACGACAGTAACAAGTACGGTCTCGCAAGCGAGATGGCTGCTTCTTTGGCTAAACAATCTGGAAGCCAAGCCTCAGTACAGACTGAGACGGCCCAACAAAGTGGACGACGCCTCCTGGCGGAAGCTTGGCACATCGCTTAAAGACTCGCTGCCTAGCTGCCAAACAAACCCAGACAATCAGCGCAGTCACATGTCATGCAAGTCCACGAGTTGCAAGTGACTGAAGTCGGATACAAAATCTGCAAACACGCTGGATGCAGAAGACCCACATTGGTCTGCTGGCAGTTTGTTCCCCGCCAACCTTCCGACGAGCAGGCATTGCAGTTCTCGTTCTCAAGATGCACGCCTCGCAGTGCACTCTCGACGGATCTGCACGAGCTCGTTAAGGTGAGCACAGACTGCACTTGTGAACAGCCTTCCGCTCTGGAATGGGAATGGCTCCCGGAGGCAGCTGGATGCGAGGACCCCGGGGGACCTGGCGGGAAGAGTCGAGGGGAGGGGGAGACCGCTTTGAAACGGAACACTTCGCAACGGTTCGCAACGGGTAGCCGGGTACAGTAGCCTAGAGAAGGAACACCGACAAGGAAGCCTGTTCGGGAATACCTTTGTACTGCCAACGAACACGTGTGCCTCAACGGTCTTGGAGCGGCGGACTCGCACGACCCAACAGCTTGGAACCTGCACACTGCACTCAGCTCCAGCACCTTTACTGTCCGAAGTTGTCTTTGCTTCAGTGGGATGTTGCTAGGCTTGGCCTCTGGGAAGGGTGGCTGTGGCGGCTCCCTGACATGCACCGCCGCACCTGCCGAAGCATGTAAAGAGATTTCACAACTTCCGCAAGTCGCTACAGCGTGAGAGAGAGCCTGCTAATTTCAGCCAATCCTTCAAGCTTGCTCATGTTCGTGGGCATCAGGGCTTCCAATCGCTCAACTTGAAGCCCCTCAGAAGATGCCGAACACGGCTCGGTGCGAGCTGTGTCATGACCAAACACTCGTGGCCTAGGCTTGCCAGTGGCGATGACTGCGGCGACACAGCAAAGAAGCCGCCTCGGGCGGCCTCAGCACTCAGAAGCAGCAACGGACATTGCAACTTGAAAACTCAGGAGCCATTGCTCAATGGAGAACGAAACGAAACACCACGAAAGCGCATCTGTTAGCTGTTAGCTGTTAGCTCCTGCTAGAGGACGTCTGATCACGTTTACAGCACCTTCAATTCAGCCCAACATTCGAAAGCACAAGCCAGCATTTCAATGTAGGCCACTGGCCCCCTGGTCCTTTGGCACTTCCAAATGGTCTATACACCTCATTTGATGGCATCAGCAAAAAAACACAACGAAGCCTTTGAGAGCAGTGACCCCAAATGCAGCCGAAGCACGCCCCCGTTGCGCCGACAACCGAAGAGAGACTCGGCAGCAGAGAGTTGTTAGCTTCTCACTACGACCGCACAAGAAGGAAACCATGAATCCATCCTGACATGCGGCTGCTAGAATGCCAGACTACACGTGGAACAGCTGCAAGCAGCAAGACACCACAAGACACTTCGTCCAGATTGGAATTAAGTCTCTTGCAACTCCACGGTCTGGAGCACAAACGTAACCTTTGGCTCTTGGGCGGTTCCCACATCAAACATGAGCCAACACGACAAATGAGAGTCTAACACCACTGCTCAGCATGAACTGTCGCGAACTTGTCGTGAGGCTGCGGCTGAAGCTCCATCCATGCTTGCTCGCAAAGAAGTGTACAAGGCGAACTAAAGGTGCTTCGGACCTCTTGGCAACAGTGATTAACCATGACAATGTGCGTTGTCAGCATGCGAACAAGTATTCACGAACGAAATGCGACCGATTTTCTTCCAAATGGTTTGCTCTTCCGGGAAACGAACGGAACAACTGAGATGCCCATCACGATGGATCAACAACAAAAAGCTTCCGTTGTGCCTAGTTTTGCATGGAACGTCAACCGATTGCAACCCCACGTCAGGTACATCTCGGTGCGTACCAAGCGCAAGGTTCAGACCTTTCAGACAAGTAAATTGTTGTGGATTTGTTGGACATGTTCTGTTTCAGCACTCGCCGTGCCTGCGATTCCGGCCTCTTCCATTGTGGATTCCGCACGTGTTTCAGGGAACTTAAAGGGGTTCACCAGGCCAGTCACGCGATTGAAGCCCTCTCGGAACCCGGTTTCAAGCCCCTTTGAAGCATTTGCGAGAAACCCGAAAAGACGTCTTCTCGCGCGTGATTGGCTCAGTCTTAGCAGAAGGGGTGGAAATTGGCTACTTCGAAGCCAAACGGACTGAAACCTTTGTGTCGCTAGAACGGAAAATTCGAGCGCTTCCCATCGTGGCTCCTAAAAGGTGCGTTGGTGCAAGGCGTCCGCATCGTGCATCAGCAGGCCTTGATAATGCATATTTATGCTTCCCGACCCTCCTACGGAAGGTGGGACGAGGTTGCCGCTTGAGGTCACGATGGGTGGAGCCGAAGAGCTCTGTTGCAGGGTCTGAGGGGCTGCCTCGGAGGTTCGCATTGCCACGCATTCCTACAAGAGCACTCTGCTTTCAATGGCTTGGGTACCAGCAGGCCTCGTTGGACTCTTGGGTGCCATGTGCCCAGGAAGGACAAATCCTTGGTCATTTGCGCCCGAGACTCATTGCCGTTGCGAAAGTTTGACAACCGCATGCAAACCAAGTCACACGAAAATCGCCTTAGGGTGGTAGCCAAGAAAATGAAAGAAACATTACAGGTAGTTTCCCAAAACACTTTCTGCAACAAGAAAGGAGAAGCCGCAAAAACGCTTTGGAAGGTTGTTTCGAAGAAAACAAAATGAATATGAGAAATTCTCGAAAGACCCCCTGAAGCCCCCTTGAAGCTCCCCTTTCATCAATATGGCACTCACAGCCTGTACTTAGCTTCTCTTCTCTTCTTGGGACCGAGCCTTGCGCCGTGCTTTTGCTTTTCAGATCGTCGGCGACCCACCAATGTTTTGTAGGGTCTTTTTTGTTCCTTTCTCACCCCCCAAAAGCGTCTTCCCGTGTGTGCTTTCTCCTTCTAACAGCGAGGAATTTTGTCTACCAAAAGCGGGGTTTGGGTGGCTCATGATTGATATTTTTTCGCTTTTCAACCCCCCTAAAGCGTATTCGTGTGGCCTTCTCCTTCTGGTGTGCTGCCGTGGGTTCAAGCGTATTCCTGTGGCTTTCTTATTATCTGTTGCCAAACAAGTTATTGTTTTTTGCAGCTTCCAAGAACGGGAAGTTTTGTCTCAAAAAAGGGGGGCGGATTGCGAATTTCATGATTAATGTTGTATTTTGCGCTGTTTAACCGAGTTTTGTCTACCAAAGCGGGGTGGGGGGTGGTTGGGAAGGTCGTTCATGATTAACATATTTTATCACTTGCAAGACCGGCAGAAAATTTCACAACTTGACAGTTTTCAACTTCAAATAGATAGGAAAACTATCCTCAAAAGATTTCATTCCAATCAAGTGTATTGTGAGCCCGCACCTCNGAGCCCGCACCTCTCTCTTTTCCAGATGGGGAGCACCGAGTCTCCATCCTTGTGGACTTGAGAGAGCTTTGTGTCCCGAAGAAGTCGGGTCACTGGAAGCGGAGAGAACTTTCCCCCCCTCTCAGTGGTCTGGCCTTAGAAGGTGGCCTGACAGGTTACGCAAAGCTTCAGCTGTTCTCACCCTGAGAACGGGACTGGACTGCTTGAAGAGAGGCTGACTCCTCTTCCTCGTACTCGCTGCTGTCAGTGAGACTTACTGGGTGGAACCAACGCCTGAACAAGGTTCTAAAGGCTGTATCCGTCACACTTTACTTGCATGCCAGGGCTGACAGGTGTGGGCGGGCGGGTTTTCGAAATTTTCTGCCTTCTCTTGACTTGAGCAGGAACCACATGTATTCACTCATCACACATGCACAATGGAAAGGTTTCTGCCTAAACAAACATCGTTCCTTGTTTGTTTTCCATGCTCGTGATAAAACACTAACTCGTCCCTCGCACGTAAGCTTATCACTTGCAAGACCGGCAGAAAATTTCACAACTTGACAGTTTTCAACTTCAAATAGATAGGAAAACTATCCTCAAAAGATTTCATTCCAATCAAGTGTATTGTGAGCCCGCACCTCTCTCTTTTCCAGATGGGGAGCACCGAGTCTCCATCCTTGTGGACTTGAGAGAGCTTTGTGTCCCGAAGAAGTCGGGTCACTGGAAGCGGAGAGAACTTTCCCCTTCTGTTAAAAGGACGACGCTTACTGTGGACCTTTCTGCGCTCGGGAAGCCTGGAAGCTCTTCCATTAGCTCCCTTGAGGGCTCGTCGGCAACATTGGATTTTGAAGGAACTCTAGCAATCCATGGCACGATCCCTGTCTTCAATTCGTGCGCTGCTTGGAGTTTCAGCAAATCATTTGCCGCCTTGTTGGAGCTTGCCCCTGTCATGAGGCAAGCTTTTGCGCCANCAATTCGTGCGCTGCTTGGAGTTTCAGCAAATCATTTGCCGCCTTGTTGGAGCTTGCCCCTGTCATGAGGCAAGCTTTTGCGCCATCGTTGTCGCAGTAACACACGACTCTCGCTCCTTTGAAGGCATCTCCCCACAGTTTGAAGGCAAGGCACACTGCAGCTAGCTCCAGCAAGAAGATGCAGCGAGAGCTCAGGTCAATGCCTATTCTGGAAAGCTCTTGAGCACTTGGGAAGACGNGCATCTCCCCACAGTTTGAAGGCAAGGCACACTGCAGCTAGCTCCAGCAAGAAGATGCAGCGAGAGCTCAGGTCAATGCCTATTCTGGAAAGCTCTTGAGCACTTGGGAAGACGGAGAACAACCTCAGAGGTTCTCCAGTGGGCCCGCACAGGACGCCTCCAAGACCGGCCACGTTACCTCGCTCAGTGGGCTCGAGAGAAGCGTCAGTATACACAAAGACACACGGCCTTTGGCCAAGGTTGACGGTCCTCGCAGGAGCGTGTTGGGCAATCTCGACATACATGCTGAGGGCAGCCACAGTTCCTGGATCAAGCTCAGTCGAGCTTCTCTCCAAAACCGAGTAGAAAGCCTTTAGGCAGGATTTCGAAAGCCTGCCAAATATCTGTCCACTCGCGAAGCTCATGCGTCCCGCCATGTGGCGGGCCTTGGATCTAGAGATTCTCCGCTGCCTGAGGATGAGCGTGAAGAGTCCTTCCGAAGACGGTATATTCTTCTCTCCCGAGGTGTCGTATGCCCACCAGCAGATCGAAAAGTGACCTTGCCGCGAGGTCTGAGCTCCTTTCCAAGGCGGGTTCCGAGAACAGGCAAAAGTCATCGAAGAAGACCGTCCACATGAGGCTTAGGGCCACGACCCCTAAAGTCCATAAGCTCCGGCTGAGCCTGTTAAAGGCGTATACGCTCTGCGTGGCTCCGAACGGGAGCGCGACGGAGGTAAAAACCTTCGGACAACTCTTAGGGTCTTT
>BGNK01000979.1:168913-182010 GCA_003297005.1 Symbiodinium sp. clade A Y106 | reverse complement strand
TAGTAGTCGTCGTACTAGAAATGGTATTTTTTCTTTTCGTTTGCCCTCTACAGGGAGGGTTGATGGTGAGACAACCCGGGGGCAAATGAAAAGGAAATAGTAGTAGCAGTAGTAGTAGTCGTCGTCGTACTAGAAATGGTATTTTTTCTTTTCGTTTGCCCTCTACAGGGAGGGTTGATGGTGAGACAACCCGGGGGCAAATGAAAAGGAAATAGTAGTAGCAGTANAAATGGTATTTTTTCTTTTCGTTTGCCCTCTACAGGGAGGGTTGATGGTGAGACAACCCGGGGGCAAATGAAAAGGAAATAGTAGTAGCAGTAGTAGTAGTAGTAGTAGTAGTAGTAGTGGTAGTAGTAGTAGTAGTAGTGGTCGTAGTAGCAGTAGTAGTAATAGTAGTAGTAGTCGTAGTGGTGGTAGTAGTAGTAGCAGTAGTAGTGGTGGTGGTGGTGGTGGTAGTCGCAGATAGTCCTGATGCCACGTTCGCAGTTTCTGTCTGTGCGCAGGCGCCATGGAAATCGTGATCGATGTTGACTGTCCGAGCACAGGGGAAAGCTTCCAACTCTCACTGTGCCGCTTTGGCGGCAGCAATGCTGCTCGCCGCATGGCGCTGTTCTTGTTCCATGGCCTCTCGCGCCTTCTTGAGCGCTTGCGACGACATTCGCAAATGTGGTTCGTGGAGGAAGTGCGCTTGGAATCCCTGGATGGATCGGACGTGGCTTTTCGCCGCTTTCAGCTCGGAGTGCGAGGCCAGGAAACCTTCCCTGGTGGACATGTCTTCCTTGGGGGGTTTTAGCCTGCATGCCAGGACGACGACACGCATGAGGAGCGGAAGAGCCCTTCCTGGACTCCAGGCTCGCCTCTGCTAAAACCATAAGCCCCGAAGCCTGAATCCTGCAAAGTCCAAACATGGAGCTGCACGAGTGCGTGCAGGCTAAGCTGTCTCGGCACGCGCGTCTCAACGTCCTGCACGCGCGTCCTAAAAACTTGCGTCTTAAGACCGCACGTCCTGAAATTACACAATGCAGCTGCCTGAAAGCAGGTGGCAAAATGCATTTCTGGGAGCCTGCCAAATGCATTTTGGCAGGCACCTCGGATAACGCACTGCCCAAAGCTTCCTCAGGGCCATTCGGTACATGCTACCGTGGTTACTGTACATTCGTCTGNAAAATGCATTTCTGGGAGCCTGCCAAATGCATTTTGGCAGGCACCTCGGATAACGCACTGCCCAAAGCTTCCTCAGGGCCATTCGGTACATGCTACCGTGGTTACTGTACATTCGTCTGGCTGCTGGATACAGTAGTTACTGCACATTCTTCCCAATCCCTTTGTGAAGTTTTCCCAGACGACCAAAATGCATTTTCCGGGCAGCTGCAAATGCATTCTGGTGCACGCTACCGTGCAGTTACTGTACATTCGTCTAGCTGCACGTTCCGGGGCNAATCCCTTTGTGAAGTTTTCCCAGACGACCAAAATGCATTTTCCGGGCAGCTGCAAATGCATTCTGGTGCACGCTACCGTGCAGTTACTGTACATTCGTCTAGCTGCACGTTCCGGGGCAGCGTTCCGAACGCGCGTGCCGCCCTAAAGCCTTAACCCTAAACCCTACACCCTAAACCCCAAAGCCTGAATCCCGTAAAGTCCAAACCTGGAGCTGCACAAGTGTCCGTGTGCTGACATCAACTCGGCCTGCGAGGCCGGTGTTCTTCTTCGCTGGCTTTGCTTCGAGCTCTTCTGCAGGACCTGGGCCCCGCTTCTTCGTTGAGGGCTCTGCAATCCAAGAGAGGAAGTGCAAGCACAGCAGCACACGTCCTGCATGCAATCTCGCAGGGTTCAGCAGCTCTACGTCGGTGTGTCCCTAGCTAGCTCTTCCGTGGCAGCCATGGAGCCGATGTTTGTGCCGACTTTCCTCTTGCCGCTTCCCATAAGGCATGGCGAAGTCCTTTGCCGGGTTTCAGCTTACGCCGGCTTTCGGAAGATGCCTAAGACAGACGACCTCGAGGTTTCGCCAGAGAAGATGCCTGAGACAGACGACCTGGAGGTTTCGCCAGAACTGCCGCCAGCAGCCGTTTCCGGGCCAAAAAAGACTGGACGCCCGAAGAAGGGCGAGGCGCGAACGGTGGTTGGGGCCCAGGCCAGGTCGCTGCGTGCGGACTTGGAGCGCCATATGGCAAACCCTCACTACTTGAGCATCTCCAAAGCAGCCTTCTCGCGGGTCTGCAAAGACATCGTGACTCTTGATGGGCGGGGCAGGACCATGACAACAGGGGCACTTGAGGCCTTGCAGCATGAAGCCGAGGGCTTCCTCAGCACCAGCTTGATGCAAGCACAGATGGCGTCCTACCACGCAAAGCGCCAGACCATCGACGCTCGCGACATGCGCTTGATCGAGGCGCTTCGTTGCATCCGCCCCGGGGATGCCTTCGTGCCTGCAGACCATTTGGGCGACAAGCCCCAGGCTTCTGGGCAAGTGACTTTCCAAAAAGGCCCTGCCGTCATGAAGAGGTCCCGCTCCGCGCTTTCCAACTCCGAGCCGGCAAAGCCGGCAAAAGTCATCAAGAACTCCCGCTCCGCGCCTTCCGACTCCAAGCCAGCAAAGCCGGCAAAAGTCATCAAGAGCTCCCGCTCCGCAAAGCGGAAGCCTGCCATCAGAGACTTGAACTGATGTGAAAGCGATACGCAGAGCTGCGGCCCGAAGGGCTCAGTGCGAGCACTGAGCCCTTTTTTGGGGGCCAGGGGTCATGAGCGCTTCTGAGGCATGTGAGGCGCCCTGGAAAAGTAATCGTTCTACTGCGCAGCATGAAGAGAGTTGGCAAGAGTCAGATAGGGTGTGCAACTCACCGTCGCAACACACGCAGGACGCTCTTGCTGCTATCAAGGACCGCCAGGACGCATCCTTGCATCTTGCTTGGGCTCGCTGTTGCAAGTCATACGATGTGCTTCACACCTTTAAGCTGTAAAATTGTTGTTGAGGGTTTAAGGGTTCAAGTTTGGGGTCTAGGCTTAAGGTTTTTTTGGCACTAAATAGGGTCTTGAAGGCTGAAAATGCGTTTTTGGGCGCTTGCAAAAGGCATTTTGAGCACAGCTTGACGGTTTAGCGTGAAGGGTTTCGGGGTTTTAGGGTGTAGAAGACTCAAAATGCGTTTTGGGGCGCCTGCAAAACGCATATTGAGCACAGCTTGAATGTTTAGCGTGAAGGGTTTGGGGGTTTTAGGGTGTAGAAGGCTGAAAATGCGTTTTTGGGCGCCTGCAAAACGCATTCTGAAAACAGGGTTTAGGCTTTTTTGAAGGTTGAAAATGCGTTTTTGGGCGCTTGCAAAACGCATTTTGAGCACAGCTTGACGGTTTAGCGTGAAGGGTTTGGGGGTTTTAGGGTGTAGAAGGCTGAAAATACGTTTTTGGGCGCTTGCAAAACGCATTTTGAGCACAGCTTGACGGTTTAGCGTGAAGGGTTTCGGGGTTCTAGGGTGTAGAAGACTCAAAATGCGTTTTTGGGCGCGTGCAAAACGCATTTTGAGCACAGGGGTTGATTTAGGGAGGGTTTGAAGGGTTAGGGAGAAGGGGTTAAGGGTTTTGGGGCTTAGGTTGTAGAGTCTGGAAGGCTGAAAATGCGTTTTTTGGCACTGTTTGGTTTAGGGTAAAAGGTTTTGGGGTCATAGGGTTTAGGGCTTTTAGGTTTCTGGTTTTCGCGTTTAGAGGGCTGAAAGCCCTACTATGCAAATACCCGAAAAACCTCCAAAAGTAATTATAATCATAGGATAGTGGTAAAACAATACAAGTACCCGAAACTCCACACGCTATTGTACAAATATCCTAGTAGTAACACAATATCACAACCCTCAACGCCCTGCAACCTCTTCCATCGCCAGGACTTTGCACAGCCGGCCCGGGCAGAAAAGAAAAGTAGCCAGCGATTTGGATGTTCTATTCGCAGCATAGAACCGAAATCGTGCGATTTGCGATTTGGGCACATGTCCACAAACAATTGGAAGGCGATTTGCNACCGAAATCGTGCGATTTGCGATTTGGGCACATGTCCACAAACAATTGGAAGGCGATTTGCGGGTTGCGAGTGCAAATCGCTAGCGTTTTGCGATTTGCGATTTAGCCTTCTAAGGTTTAGGGTTTAGGGTAAGTTTAGGCTTTGGAGTTTGGGGGTTTCTGAGGTTTGGGGTTTAGGGTTTAGGGTAAGTTTAGGCTTTTGGGTTTGGATGTTTCTGAGGTTTGTGGGGGAGGGCCATTTCTTCACTTTACAGTGAACCCCAGAAAGTTGGAACATGGTTTCAGGATGATTAGTGCTGGGATTCCCTATACCTATACTTTACCTCAGTGCCATGAGGATCATGATGTGCCAGCTTTCTGGCTTCTACTTTAACCCTAAACCCACCCTAAACCCTGTCGCGAGTTGGAAAAGAGGCGCTTTAAAAAAAAAACCTAATAAAGGTCTAAGGTGTTTGAGGAGGTGTCGGGGTTCAGGGTCGAGCGTTAAGTTTGGGAGTGATGCGGTTCGACTCTAGGAGTCGTGAGCTATACCCCCAAGGGTCCAAAGGACCCACTAGGTAGGACTTTGGGACATTTTAGATTTTCCCTTATTGGGCTTAAGAGGATCTTATTTACTAATATTTTTCAAAAGCTTCAAAAGCCCCACCTATCCCAATAATAAGGTGCTTGGGTTTAGGAGTTTAGGGTAGTAGTTATGTAGGTTAGTATGTTGGAGAGCATATGATTATTAGGTACTTGGACCCTTGGGGTACCAAGGCTTCAACTGCTTTAAATGCTACACCCTACCCTAAACCGTAAACCGTAAACCCTGAATGCTGGGGATTCTGCTCAAGCCAGCCCGAGGTTATCGAAAGCTTGCTTCGCAGGTTCAGGCAGCCTTTGTCGTGCCTTGCTCTAAACTCCAAAATCCGAATTCTCAAGTTAAACCCTCGAGCCCTGAATCCCTAAGTGCGCCCCCCCCAAAAAAAAAAAACTAACGACCTTATAAAGCCTCAAGTCCCTTCGCCTTCATGATCAGAGTGCTGAAACCCTAAACCCTAAGCCCTGAACCCCAAAACCTAAACCCGAAACCCTCATCCGCGGAGGCGCCTGTTGCTCCTTCGGTGGCTCCCTTCGCGTGGGGGACGCAGACTTGTCATTGCGGTTTAGGGTTTTTTGGGTTTGGGGGTCTAGGGTCTAGCGCTTTGGGGTTTTGGGTTTCGCGTTTTAGGGTTTTGGGGTCCAGGGTTTAGTGTTTAGTTAGGGTGACGCTTCTGTTAGGGTTTAGGTTCAGGGTTTATATTTTAGGGTGGCTTTGTGCTCTTTTTGACGATCACAGGGCTTAATGCTCAAGGGTTTAGGGCACAGGGAGGTCATGAGAGACCGTGGTTAGACATCGGCGCAAGAAAGCTGATATAATTGATCTAATTACTTCATGCAGTGGAAGAGACCTTCGGAACACAATGTGGCAAGAGGATGAGAGACCCGACGCATTTCTATCGATCGGAAGTGGAGGAAATCTCAAATTCAAAGACCATTCCGGACAAGAAGGACCGAGCTCATGGGAACCCCAGGGTTGCGGGATCAGGGTTTCAGGGGAACCGGGTTTTGGGTTTTCGGTTATAGGCATTTTTTGGATGCTTAAGGACTTGAATCCAAGTTACCCATTATAATATCGTAAACAATATGGTTTCCTTCTTATCGTAGCTAAACCCGAGTTCCTTAAACCCTAAACCCTAAAACCTACCTACAGCCCTAAACTTAAACAATCGGGTTGCCTCGGTCTGGAAGCTGCCGCATGGTAACTTCCCGGTCCCAGCGTACAGCAAGAGGCGCTATAGCCTGAACAATCCCTCCAGGGATCCTAAACCCGAAACCCCTAAACCCCTAAACCCTAAACCCCTAAACCCCTAAACCCTAAAACCCTTGAAGCAACACAAACCCTAGAAGAACCTAAGACACACCTTTTCAGTGAGCTTTAGACGTTGATGACTAACACCCTTCTTAAGAGAGGGGGGGGCGTTTATTCATCCGGGGTCTGCATCATGACAAATGGCTCAACCCTGGGAGCAATTCATGTAAAAACTCTGTTCCAGAACTCCGCCTGCAGTCTGCCTTGATTCAGAGGAACGGCGGCACCTGCAGGTATAGAGGGTTTCTGAGGACACGGTTTAGGGGTTAGGGGTAGTGTCTGGGATTTAGGATCCGGGCAGACATCCCTAAAATCCCACCTCGGGCCCCTAAACAGCTTCAGTCCATTTTCCAAACTCAGACCCTCTAAACCCTAAATGTACTAAATCCTGCACCCGTGTCTTTCAACTTAAAAGCCCTAAAGCCTTAGCTAACATCCGAAAGACTGACAACCCCAGACACACAAACCCCCGACCTAGCGCAAACCCTTTGGGGTTTGGCGTTTAGTTTAGAGTTTAGGGCTTTCGGCAAAGAGCCGACAGTTTAGGGTTTGCAGAGACTCCAATGTCCCTTGATTAAGGAATATACCTTGAATTATATTGGGGATCCCACAATTTAAGGTATATTCCTGAATTTAAGGGATGTTGGAGTAAGCAAAGAGTCGACAGTCAAGGCCTCAATGGCCCACGCCGCCGACGGAGTCGCAGCGGCCGCCTTCGCGATCACGGCCCTGGTTAATGGGCAAGGGTTCAGGGTTTCAACAGTGTAGGGCTTAGGGCTTCGAACACTGAACCAAATTTAGAAAGCCCTACCCCGAGGTCCTTTGTTGTCTGAAACTTCCTGAGAGGGTCTAAGCTCAAAATCGTCAAGGCAAAGATCGTGCCTTTGGGGTTTAGGGCTTAGGGTTTAGGGATTGGTTGAGGGCTCAGGGTTTAGGGTAGCAGTATCGGGGGCTTCCAAGGAGGATAGGTTCCTGCGAAAGGTCATTAAACTCAGAGCATTGGGAGTGCTCCTTCCGTTCTGCCAGTCCAGTACGGAAAGCCACGACATGTAGCATTCATCTGTGATCATGTTCGATGGTTGTGCACAGGCGAAACTCTAAAATACGCATGCGCAGTTTTGCCTAACCCATTGAACCATCGGTGCCACCTGGTCCGTTCACCCTTGAGTCACATGTATATACACGGTATCCCGACATACATTTTGAACCCTACGGCACCAGATAGCTACAGCGTCTGTCTGAAACACTTTCTTGCGAGCCTGAAGCCCGAAGACCCTTAGCCCCCTAAACCCAATTCCTCCGACTCTACATATATACGCCCCAAACCCCGAATCAAAAAACAATCAACCCTATGGATACCTTACAAAGCCTTCGGCTACCCTTGTCAAGCCTTTATTTAGTCCTAGAACTCCATTACCCTTCAAGCTGCAAACTTCCATAAATCCTTGAAACACATCGAAAAGCTACTAAGTAAGTAAGCAAGTAAGTAAGTAAGTCAAGATGGTGGCATACGCACATACATGCATGCAGTTACATACTTGCAGACAGACCACTGACAGACAGATGGACACATGGACCGACCGACCGACAGACAGACGTACAAAATGCATTATTCAACTTCTAAGCCGCTTCGACAACACAGCAGGCCCTAAACCCTAAACCCTAAACTCCTGAACCCTAAACTCCAAACCCCTTGGGACGGCAGCGCCTACGCGCTTTGCACGACGATTTCCTTTCTACCAAAACAGCATTAGCGCATGGCGGTCGTAAAAAACCCTTGAGAAGAACCCAGAATCAAGCAGGCAGCCTCCTCCCCCGGCTTCCTGGGTGGCGCAGTTCGACTTCGACGAGCCCAGGGTCGCAGCTCCCAGAAGTAGAGGGTTTTAGGTTTAAGCGTTGGGGTTTTAGGGGTTTGGGGTTTAGGATTTGGGGTTTATAGGGTTTAGGGGTTTTGGGTTTAGGGGTTTGGGGTCTAGGGGTTTAGGGGTTAGGGGTTAGGGTTTGGGGGTGTAGGGTTTAGGGTTTAGGGGTTTAGGGGTTTGGGGGTTTTCAAGGGCACTCTGATGGGGACGTAAGAAATGGGGGCGTAAGCCATTGGGACCATTCGGGCCCATTTGGGCCCAAATGGACCTTTTGGAAAACGCTATTTTGGGTTCGGAATCCTGCGCNTCCTGCGCGCTCGGAGTTCGGTGCTGGAATATTGCATCTGTCGGGCTATGGAGTAGAGGCAAGCTTCCGGCAATGTGGACGCGGTAGTGAGGGTGACATTTTCCAAAACCGCCCAAAACTGCCCAATTCGGCATTTTTGGCAAACGCCCCGGCCATTAGGGTTTTTTTCCCACTCACTCACGGCTTGCCGTTGCCGTTCCGTCAAGTTACAACCCTCCTCCTAGCAGCAGATCCCCTCTTGGTCTCAGCCTGGTGTGATTTCAGGAGGCTTAAGCCCCCATTTCTTAAGCCCCCACCTGTATTTCCTTAAGGTTTATGGGTTTGGGGGTTAAGGGGTTTGGGGTCTAGGGTTTAGGGGTTTAAGGGTTTTAGGGTTTAGGGTTTGAGGTTTAGGGTTTAGGGCTTTGGGGTCTAGGGTTTACGGGGTTGGGGTTTAGGGTTTAGGGGTTTAGGGGTTAGGGGTTAAGGGTTCAGGATTTAGCGTTTGAGGGCTCAGGATCTCGTGTTTAGGATTTAGCATTTGGATTTGGGTCAAGGATTGGGGTTTGAATGAAGGCCACAGCTGAGTCTTCCATTTGCCGGAGTTTCCAAGCTGTAATGCCTGCATGCCTCAGGGCCGCGGCATTGAAATTGACGCAGCGGAACGAGATTCCTAAGCTTAGCACCAGCCATCAGTGCCGGCTCCAGCGGTACCATCTCCCCCATGAAGCTTTGGTGCTTCATTGATCATTATGTCGCATAATATAGTAGAAGATACGATCATATAGTATATGGTTTAGCATGGGACACTAAAGTATATGGTCACCAGCAGCCCACCACTGGAGTGAAGGAGCCAGGCCCCCTCCTTCTTACAGAACAAACAAACCCGTCTTCTCAGATCGCAGAAAGAAGTTGGGAAAGCAAAGTCGGTGTTTCAGCCACTACGTCACTACGTGTGCTTCAACAAGAGCTGGCGCTTGAAGGTGTTCAATCAGCAGGTGTGTATTTAGGGTTTAGAGTTTGAGTGCTTTCCGCTGCCGATGCCTGCTCTTACCCACGTGGAGGTGGCCGACGTCCTGCCATTTTTCCCGACCTTAGTTCAGCGAATGGGCAACCTATTGCTGCAAAAGCTGCCACTTGTGGCTCTGGTCGCTTCAATCACCGCAACCCTAAATCCTAAACCAGAGCCCCTAAACCCTACGCTAAATAGACCCTGGAGCGTATGGGAGAAGGGTTTAGTGTTTTCTTTCCTCAGGGTCCTAAATGCTCTGTGCCCTAGCCGAGAGAAACCGGATACCTTCATCCTATAATTATGTCACTTGGACCCAAAGTAACATGTCACTCTGCGGACCCTTCCTACGCATTAACCCTCGCACCCTGACCCCCAGAATGCCAAATCCCTAAATCCTTAAGCAGTAAAGCCCCGCCACCATGTCTGGGGCCACCAAGGGTAGTAACTTGGAATTGGCAAGCTTGAAACTCAGCTCGAGCTATGGCCCATGGTTCTGAACCCTAGACTAGACCCTAAACCCGAAACCCTCAGACTCGACTACCTGGGCTACGCCTGAGCCCGAAGAGGGTACTTTCTCCAGTTTTCAACCATCATGGTACCCTTCAAAACGTAAACCCTCAACCCTAACCCCCCCTAAACTCTAAACTCTACCACCCTAAACCCCTAAACCTTCAACCCTCACCCCTAAGACCGTAAACCCCACAACTTGCCCTAAACCTTAAACCCCTAAACCCCTAAACCTTCAACCCTCACCCCTAAGACCGTAAACCCCAAAGCGGGGCAACGGGGGCCTTGTTTAGGAGGAGCCCGCGGGTGCGAGAAGAGCAGATGCCTCGAGGCCCGACCCGAAGGGAGCGATTTTAGGATTCCTTTGAAGGGTTCCTGTAGACTGTAGACGGTTCCATCGGAGTTTAGGGTTTAGGGTTCCTTGAAGGCATTGAGTTTTGCGGTTTAGGGTTCCATACAGGTTTAGGTTTTTGAAGGTTTCCTTTAACGGGTTTTATAGGGGTTTAGGGTGTAGGGGCTTGGGGTTCTACAGGGGGCTTGGGGTTCTCTACAGGTTTGCGGATTAGGGCTTCGGGTTAATGGTTTAGGCGCAACGGCTACGGATCTGGGATAAGCCTGCAGCTTGCACCTCTGGAACAAGAGCAACAGTGGGAAGGCCCATCCAGTAGGAACAGAAGCAATGCTAGGAGAATAGGAGCCCTTACAGATGATACTGGGGATGCAAGGTGATGTGGTGCTAGAAAGAATCGGAAGCATCGAGCAAGCACAGTGTTATCACCACGTGCTAGAGGTTTAGTAGTGACGACAGCCGCGAGATGACTGCTAGCAGTACCGAAGAAGAGTCTTGCCAGAAATACTCGCATTTCCCAGCATTACCGGTAGCAGTGCTGCCAGTGATGCCTTTCTTGTGGTACAGAAGTACTAGCACGAAAGGAACTTGTCATGGCTGCTGCAGCAAGAGCCGTAGGTACAGTCTAGTCATACAAGGGCTACCAGGGCCACAACTGACCACCCAACACAGCAGAAGAATTATCGCGCATGCGCGCGAATGCTTTCATGCTTCAGGCTGGCTTATTGGCGTTCGACTATTTTTGTCAAGTTCTCATGCTGATGATGCTCGCAAGAGCGGCAGTCGCGAAATCTACACTTCGCATGCCAGACAGCTTTTTTTGTCGACCGCACGAGAATTCGAGATGAGTCTTCGATGCGGCAGCCTTCAGGGGTTGGTTACGCTGTTCCGGGATTGAGTCTAAGGGTTTAGGGTTTAGGGATTTAGGGGTTTAGGGTTTAGGGTCTAGTCTCACAGAAACGAGAGTCCCAGCTCAAAAGCCTTAAAGCTCAAGTCAGAAAAAACAAGCCCTTCAATCCCGAACCCTCAGCCTCAGAGCCCTTTTGCAAGAAGACGCTGCCCTAAATCCAGATGCCCAAAGCCTCTACGACCTGAACCCAGACACGTAACACAAGCCAACTCTGAACCCTACCTTAACCCCGAATAACCTACCTTTTTAGGGTTCCTTATAATGAATTCCTTATATAAGTCTTTTAAATGGTAGGTTATTCGGGGTTAAGGTATAGACCCTGAGTGTCGGTCGTCGGAGGAAAACAACGACAATTGAGGCTGGAGGACAAAGCTGCAAACGCCCGAAAACCTGAATCCCAAACGCCTACGCCCTGCAATCCCACAGCAACAAAAACAAACGAACAACAACATAAGGGTTTAGGGTAACGAACAACCCAAAAAATCCAGAAATCAAAAACCAACACAGAACAGATAAAAAAAACAACATGCAACACAAACCGGCAACAGCACAAAAACGGTCCGTGGCTTGACCCTAAACCCTAAAGCCCTAAACCGTATCCCCTGAACCTAAGCACTAAACCGTTATCACCCCAATTTTAAAAGGCCCAAACCTAGAAGTAGAGTAGGTAAAGTTTAACCTTTATGGGGTAGTATAGCCCCTATATAATCCTTATATATTGTGAAAAAGGTTGACCTTTGGTTCCCCATGATACCCGACAAGTAGGCAAAACAGGTCCCTGGAGGCACAATTCCTCGATGCCCCTCCCGACCTCGCGACCGGCCCGGTCCTCGCATGTTTGGATTCAGGGTTTAGGTTTTTTTTTGCGCCAGGTTTATGTCGAGCTACCCGAACCTATTTTTTCGTAGGGTCCCTCTAAATTCCAATTTAGGGGCATGTGATTTGAACTTTCGAAAAAAGCTATGGTAGTTTGAGGGGCCGAGAGTTTGGGCTTTAGGGTGAGGGTTTGGGGTTTAGGATTTAGGGGCTTTGCGGGTTCAGGGGCTGGGCAGGTTTGTGCTTTCTCAGGGTTTTGCAGGTTTCGGTTTTTGCGGCTTTGCGGTTTAGATTTGTGGTTCGGCTTCTGGAGTTTGCAGTATAGGGTTAATTAACTGAGGGTTCTACCGGAGTTGATCTAAAGGCGTGCATATACAGGGGTTGCTAAAAGTGCTTTAGGGGCTATAGAGCATGAGGGTAATTACGGGATGTACGCTTTAAGGTGTAGGGGTAGCGTTTAGCATTTGCGATTTAGGAGGGGTGCAGGTGCGCACGGTTTGGGGTTTTCGAGCTTCAGAGCTTTCTCGGGTTTCTGATTTGCTAGTGCCTAGCGGACTTCTCCCGAGTGGACGCCAAAAGCTTCTCACCAAGGAGTGGTTTTTGAACTTCCATGTAGCCCCTTGATCCGGTTCTTGGGCTTTGTGGCTTATGACTTTGGTTTTTTCGTCAGTCCGGGGAAGCCTGTACGAGATCCGAGGATAAGACCATCGGCAAGGAGCGGTCCCTCTGCTGCTCCCTCTGCTGCGGGACGGCAGAATACTAAATCGAGCTGCAGATGCAGCTAGCGGGAGCTAGCTGGCGCGCCTTGATAGTGCCGGAGTTCCCAGAGACTCCAATATCCCTTAAGTGAGGAATACACCTTACATCATATTGGGGATCCTACTATAATTTAAGTAAGGTATATTCCTCAATCTCAGGATGTTGGAGTCTCTGGGTTCGTCAAGTTCGAAGGGGGGCTGAGAAGAATTCGCGGCTGAGAAGAATTCGCGTGCGCTGATCCATCGAGTAGGAGTTCGGGCAGTGTTTCCTAGTTTCCTGGCATCGCTGTCCCTAAAGCATTTGAGACCGCCCAAGACGAAAATCTAGAAACCCTCAACCGAAATCTCGGGGGTTTGGTTTTTCAACGAGACGAAGATGGTCACATAGACCCAACCATCTCAAAACTCTTCCAGACCCTGTAATGTTTAGGATTTATGTCACTGTTTGTTGCGTTCAGGGCAAGACACCGTTACCCCATGTTGCACCATTATAAGCGTAATCTCATAAGCCTCAGAACCCACACCTGAAACTCCCCTTCAGATTGTTAGAGGCTGCTTGAGATAACCTGCATGCCGCCATCAGTCGTATTGTGAATTGTGAGCATTGGCACAAAACCTTGCGAGAACATTTATGAGATGATCATTCTTGGAGTTAATGACACCCGTGGTGGTGGTGGTGGTGGTGGTGGTGGTGGTGGTGGGGGTGG